>JAXQQM020070355.1:0-116613 GCA_034641835.2 Pinus albicaulis
TAGAAGGAAGATCAAGCAGGATGAGCAATCACGAGGGAACAACATCTATCAAACCTCCGCTCTTCAATGGAAGCAATTTAATCTTTTGGAAAATAAGGATGCGATCCTATCTTCAGTCTATGGGAGCAGATATATGGGCCATTGTTGAACAAGGATATCAATATCCAGCTGCTACACCAACAGATCCAACTGAAAGAAAGAATTATGAATCAAATGCAAAAGCGGTCAATGCGATAACTGGAAGTCTAACTGAAGCAGAATTTGTCAAAGCCATGCAGCTAAATACAACAAAGGAGATATGGGACAAAATAATCCTAAGCTATGAAGGTGATGCAAAGGTAAAAAGTGCAAAACTTCAATCTCTCAGAATTGAGTATGAAAATTTAAAAATGCATAGTGATGAGAATATTGCTGGTTTCTTTTTACATGTTGATGATGTTGTAAACCGTATGAGAAATCTGGGAGAAACAATAACCGAATCCACTGTGGTTGAGAAAATTTTGAGATCACTAACAGCCAAGTTTGAGTCAAAAGTTTCTGCTCTTGAAGAAAAACAGGACCTTCAAAATCTTACTATGGTGCAACTTCATGGCATATTGACTGCATACGAAATGAGGAGAGGAGGACTATCTAAAGTCAAAGAAGTTGTTTTTAAAGTTTCTACAAAATGGAAAGAAGTTCAAAAACTGGAAGGGTCAGGTTATATCTCAGAAGAAGATGAGGCAAACTTTGTGAGAAAACTCCAACTAGGAACCAGAAGATTCAAAGGTAAGCTTCCTTTCAAATGTTTTAATTGTGGAAGAGTTGGTCATTATGCTGAAAAATGTCCTTATAAAGAAACATCTGCTAAAGAGAAAGAAGTAGCAAGAAGAAATAAGAACCGGTCTAGCACTAAGAAAAGCTACTATACAAATGAAGACAGTGATGGGTTATCTGACAGTGAGGAAGAATGTGAACAAGATCTTAGACTTCTCATGGCATTTGAAAATAATTCTAGAGATGAGAATATTGCTGGTTTCTTTTTACGTGTTGATGATGTTGTAAACCATATGAGAAATCTGGGAGAAACAATAAACGAATCCACTTTGGTTGAGAAAATTTTGAGATCTCTAACGGTCAAGTTTGAGTCAAAAGTTTATGCTCTTGAAGAAAAACAGGACCTTCAAAATCTTACTATGGTGCAACTTCATGGCATATTGACTGCATATGAAATGAGGAGAGGAGGACCATCTGAAGTCAAAGAAGTTGTTTTTAAGGCTTCTACAAGAGGGAAAGAAGTTCAAAAACCAGAAGGGTCAGGATATATCTCAGAAGAAGATGAGGCAAACTTTGTGAGAAAACTCCAACTGGGAATCGGAAGATTCAAAGGTAAGCTTCCTTTCAAATGTTTTAATTGTGGAAGATTTGGTCATTATGCTGCAAAATGTCCTTATAAAGAAACATCTGCTAAAGAGAAAGAAGTATCAAGAAGAAATAAGAACCGGTCTAGCACTAAGAAAAGCTACTATACAAATGAAGACAGTGATGGGTTATCTGATAGTGAGGAAGAATGTGAACAAGATCTTAGACTTCTCATGGCCTTTGAAAATAATTCTAGAGACGATAAGGATGATTTTATGGATGCTCTAGATGACAATGATTTTCTTGATCAAAACAATCAACTCAAAATATGCTTGGAAGAAAGTAAAATAATCATAGAGACTCTGAAAAGGCAGAATGAAGAAGCAAAGAAACATAATGAAAAATTAGAATGTGAAGTAGTAAGTCTAAGAAAAGAACTTGAGAAAGTAAAGACTCTGAATCTTAGATTTACTAAAGGATCTGAAACCTTAGATGAGATTATCAAGGTTCAACAATCTCCTCTGATTAAGACAGATCTTGGATATACCGGAGAATACTCTCAGGCTTCAGCATCAAATTATCTAAAAGTAGCTACAACTGGTTTACTACAATCAGCCACTCAACAAGGGAATAAAGAATCTTCACAGGTAAAGCATTATCATCACAATACAAGGAACACTAATAGGGATATCTCTCAAAGAAGCAACAATCAACAGGTAAATTCAAATAGAAGATTTCATGATCGCAGAAATTTCTACTTCAATGGACAATGTTTCTCATGTCACAATTTTGGTCATAAAGCTGTTCAATGTGTTGCATATAAAACCATCATGACAAGAGAAGCAAGGAAGAAAAGGATGGATATTGAACCAAAAAAGAACACCTATAACAACTTTTCTCCTCTTCAAAATGAAGTTGAATGTGCTTATTGCAATAACTTTGGCCATGAAGAATCTGAATGCAGGAGAAAAGTCCAGCCAAAACAACATTTTCCTTCAAGTTCCAAAGTATGGAAAAAGAAGGAATTACAGGTTGAAAATTGCGGGATAGCGTTATTTGCAGAAGGTGAAGAAAATCAATGGTACATTGATAGTGGGTGCTCAAGACACATGATAGGTGACAAAAGAAAACTTCTTTCATATAATGCTCTAGAAAAGGAAAAGAAAGTTACATTTGGAAATGATAATCCTACTGTAATTAAAGGAAAAGGGTCTGTGTTTCTAAAAGAAAAGGTGAAGGCTAATGATGTCATGTATGTGGATGGATTAAGGCATAACCTGTTAAGCGTAAGTTAAATGTGTGATCAAGGTACATAAGTTGTCTTCAGTTCAAAAGAATGTGTGGTTTGTGATCTGGATACAGGTAGAACTATTATAAAAGGGAAAAGAACTCCAAACAACCTATATGTATTGAAGAACTGCAAAGATCAATGTTACTTGAGAAAATATTCAGAAAATTGGTTATGGCAAAGAAGGCTGGGGAATCTAAGCTTCTCTCAAATCAACAAAGCAAGTAGACTTCAAGCTGTTCGTGGTCTTCCCAATATTACTCTACCAGAAAGTATCATACGCAAATCCTGCCAATTTGGTAAGCAGACTAGAGTACAATTTAATGCCAAAGAAGGATCATCAATTAGGCCTCTTGAACTTGTTCATACTGACATTTGTGGACCTATGAGGAAAAATTCACCATGTGGAGAAGAATACTATATCTTATTTATTGATGATTTCTCTAGAATGTGTTGGATTGGGTTGCTTAAACACAAAGGTGAAGCATTTGAGAAATTTCAGATCTTCAAAGCACTGGTTGAAAATGAATTGGATCTAAAAATCAAATGTCTTAGATTTGATCGAGGAGGAGAATATACATCAAATGAATTCTTTGAATTTTGTGAACAACATGGCATAAAGAGACAGTTCTCTGTAGCAGGCACTCCACAACAAAATGGTGTAGCAGAAAGAATGAATAGAACAATTCAACAAATGGCTAGAGCTATGCTTGATGATTCTGGAACTCCTGACATGTTCTGGGGAGAAGCAGCGCATACAGCAGCAAACATTCTCAACAAGGCACATGTTCGGGTAAATAGTGACAAAACTCCATATGAACTCTGGTATGGTAATTCTCCCTCTGTGAAGCATTTTAGAATTTTGGAAGTAAATGCTTTATCAAAAATAATGATGAAAAGCTTGGAAAGTTTGAACCTAGATCAGATGAAGGGATACTTCTTGGTTACTCATCTACAAGCAGAGCATACAAATGTTACAATAAAAGGCTTCGAAAGATTGTTGAATGTATTGATGTTGTCATTGATGAGTCTCCTACAGCTCCTAAAGAAGAAAAACAAGAAACAGAAGAAGATGATGGTGATTTTTGTCCTTCTACATCAAGTGGAAATGATATAGACAGTGGATCCAATGAAGAACCTGAAGATGATTTATCAGAGAAAGCTCCATCCAGGTATGTTCAAAAGAATCATCCTGAATCTCAAATTTTGGGAAACAAGGAATCAGGTGTACAAACAAGGAGGACTCTTGTGGGATCTTCTAGCTATTTGGCATTCCTATCCACAATTGAACCCCAAAATTTCAATCAAGCTAGCAAAGATGAATGTTGGATTCAAGCCATGAATGAAGAGCTTGATCAAATTGAAAAGAATCACACTTGGGAATTGGTACCAAGACCACATGATAAAAATGTCATTGGAACCAACTGGATATTCAAGAACAAGTTAAATGAAAATGGGGATGTTATAAGAAACAAAGCCAGATTGGTTTGCAAAGGGTACACTCAACAAGAAGGTATAGACTTTGAAGAAACTTTTGCTCCTGTAGCTAGACTTGAAGCCATAAGAATGTTTCTTGCTTTTTCAAGTTCTCGACAAATCAAAGTCTATCAAATGGATGTCAAATCTGCTTTCCTCAATGGTGATCTTGAAGAAGAAGCTTATATAGAACAACCAGAGGGATTCATTTTGGGAAATGATAAGAATCTTGTTTGTAAACTTAAAAAGGCTCTATATGGTCTCAAACAAGCTCCAAGGGCATGGTACTATCGTCTTGACAAATATCTCCATCAACAAGGATTTTCAAAGGGGTCTGCTGATAGCAACTTATACACAAAAATTGAACATAACAAAATTTTGATTGTGATTGTATATGTTGATGATATCATTTTTGGGAGTAATGAAGAATCCTTGAGTCAAAAATTTGCTTCTGTTATGCAGCAAGAATTTGAGATGTCTTTACTTGGGGAACTAACATTCTTTCTTGGCTTGCAAGTGCATCAAACTATAGATGGTATATTCCTATCACAAGAAAAATATCTTAAGCAAATTTTGAAGAAGTATGGCATGAAATAATTCAAGCCTGTAAGTACACCAATGATAACCGGATGCAATCTCAGTTCTCATGATGATTCTCCCATGGTGAATCAACCAGAATACAGATCAATGATAGTAAGTCTACTCTATCTCACCGGGACTAGACCGGAAATTATGCATGCTGTTGGGATTGTTGGACGATTCCAAGCTAATCCAAAAGAGTCTCATCTTCAGGCTGTCAAAAGAATATTCAAATATCTGCAAGGAACTCAAGACTTTGGACTATGGTATCCAAAGAATGCTGATCTTACTCTTCATGCTTACTCTGATGCAGATTGGGCTGGAAATGTTGATGATCGAAAAATCACAAGTGGTGGTGCATTCTATATGGGGCCTCGGTTGGTATCTTGGTTCAGTAAGAAGAAAAGTTCTATTTCCTTATCTACTGCTGAAGCAGAATATGTGGTTGCCGCATCTTGTTGCACTCAACTCCTTTGGATGATGCAAACCTTGGGAGATTTTCAAATCAAATGTACTTCTCCTATCTCCATTATGTGTGATAATACAAGTGCCATCAGTATCTCAAAGAATCCTTTTATGTATTCGAATACCAAGCACATTCCCATCAAGTATCACTTCTTACGTGAACAAGTGCTTGAACAAAAGGTGAAGTTGGAGTATGTTCCCTCCAAAGAACAAGTTGCCGATATCTTTACCAAACCTCTGCCCATGGAAGCATTCAAATATCTCAGACAGAATTTGGGTGTTGTCTCTGCCTCTCAGAAGATCAGATCTGATTAAATTTAGAAGACTAAATTGTATACGTGGGTTTCCTGAAACACAGTCACGTATATACGCGAGTATATGAATAGAAAGCCGCGTATGGATAGTTGCTGACATTTTTGGGTTGAGGGTCAGCATTTTTCAGTACTATTTGGTTATTCTGGTTATGCTTATTTCTGACAAAGCATTTGATGTAAAGAAGACAGGTATAGGAAGGACAAATTCAGGGGGAGATGAAGGAATGTGAAGTTTTCAATGTTTCACTTTCCATATGCGGGTTTAGTGAACTAAAGTCGCGTATACACGCGTGTTACAGAAGACACAGTCGTGTATGCATTGATGATAAGAGGATTAATATCGCAGCTGAAGATCAGGAGTACCAGTTCAGGGGGAACATCAGTCTGACTACTGATGATTGTATTATTGACACTGTTGCACAAGCTAAGGAGGAGCCTTGGTCATTTGGAAAGGTTGCATTGGATGCAAAGTTTCAGGGGGAGAATTAGTATTGCTGTGTATAATGAATTGTTGGCATTATGATGGTTCTGAAATATGATCTCTCTCTTGAGGTCTTTCTAGTATTGGTCATGAAAAGTCATATTTGTAACTTGATGAAAAAGTCTTGTTGAGCCCCATGATGTAAAATTGTAATATTTAGTCATGTAAGAACTTGTTATTTGTAAACCCACTTGGTTGGGTAGTTGAGTTAGATTTGTAAACTCTCTTGGTTGGGTAGTTGAGTTGAAATATGTAAATTCACTTGGTTGGATCTTTGATGTAAGTATGAGTCCTTGGTGATAGAAAGGTCATAGAGTCAAGTATCCGCCCTTTTCCCTTGATGTCAAAGGGGGAGAATGACATGGTGTTTGAATAAGGGGAGAATATAATGGTGTTATTAAATGTATCTATCTACTGTAGTGATCAAACACCATCATGGTTGGTTGCCATCAAGTCCAAAGGGGGATATTGTTGGCAATATGATGCTGAATGTTGTCCTTGATGGAAATCCACTTGATGAAGATGATGGCAACCTACTTGATGAAGTTTTTCTTTACTTGATAGACTTGGTAATGATGTAAATCTGATGTGATATGATGTAATGATGAAAAGAGTGTGTCTCAAGGCATACGCAGATTTGTTTGGACCAAGTAGCGTATGCATGCGGGAAACAACGTGCCAAGTCGCGTATGGGCAAAAGCGCTCTAAATATGTAAAACCAGGGGTAACCACCATGGCATTGGCCCATTGTATTGAGTAATGATTCATCTATTTGACCCCGTCCAGGAATACCATCAAAAGTAATGTGGTTTTGGCTCATGGTATTGATAAAGGGTAATCCTATATAAGGAGAAGAAATTCATTGTGCAAAGGAGAGTGTGTGTGTCTGGGCTTTAATGAATACTTCACTCTGAAGTATATATGTATGGTGGAACTTTGCTCTTAATTGATAGATATGATTCTATAATGTATCTATGAACATAATGAAGGTTCAAGATCTCTAGATCTTGAAATGGTGAAACTCTTGGATGCTCTGAAAAGAAGTGATGAAGACCTGGCGCAAATCTGTTGAAGAAGTTGAAGAAATCTGGGTAAGTTCATAGATCTGGTCTGTTCTGAAAATTTTATCTTTTATAGATCTATACGCATGTTCGCTTCACTGAAGGTGCATATATACGCGGATATATTTCAACAAAGGCATGTATGACCTGTTAGGGTTTTTCTGAAAAGTTGCACAAATGTATACGCGGGTTGGCTTCAGTGAAAGCACGTATATACGTGGATCCATCTAAAGAAAAGCGCGTATGATATCTGAACTGATGGTTGCGCATGGTTGAATGTGTTTCTGCATACTTATTCTGAAGATTGGGTTATCTCTGATATACTGATTACAGTGGTTTCACTGTTCGGTCTGGAAGCATTGGGAAAAGTATGTTGTTGATGAGTGAAGGGTTGTGTTGGAGCTGTTTGATCCAGTTTGAAAATTGATGAAACGTGGTATGCAGTGGATCTGAAGGTTGAAGCCTTCAGTTTGATAATAGAAGCTTTCTGTCAGCAGAGGCCGGTGCTAATATCAGGGGGTAGTAGCTCCCTTCCAGGTGAGACTGGTAAACGAGAGCAGGGGGTTGAAGCTCCCTTCCAGGTGAGGCTGGTAAACGAGAGAAGGTTGTAGCCTTCTGCAGGTGGGTGCCTGCGTGCTGGTATAAGTCTGCACCAGTACATGATTGTAAGAAGTTTTTCTCTATAATAAAATATTGAAGGCTGAGACAACGGTAGCGGTGGTTTTCTCCCGACTTGGGTTTCCACCTAAAAATCATGGTGTTCATGTGTGATGCTTTTTTGTGATGTTTCATTCTGTTATTACTGCACATGTCTACTGCTATATAAACATCTGATAAATGAATACATGCAAAGATCTAAGTGAAGAATTGATTGTTATTAATATCTCTTTGCATACGCGAGTTCAGTAAAGGGTATCCACGTATATATGCGAGCCTGGTTCAGTAAAGTAGCGTATGGGTTATTAAAGAATGAAAAAGTAAAAAGATACTGAGTAAATCCTAAATACTGATTCCCCCCCCCCCCCCCCCCTCTCAGTATTTTTCCAACAGTGGTCATTTCATCACTTTTCCCTCATGTGAAAACTTGCTGATTCTCCTCTCTATGGTCTTCAGTCATGATTCACTTTCACTTCGCAATTCATGTTTTTAGGTCATAGTGTTGGTCTCATTAGGTTCTAGGGTCTCATCATAGTCAAATTAATGAGGAAAGTGTTAATAAAAGTAGCAAGGACATGAGGATGCCTAATAAACTCAAAATCATGGTATCTAAAAGAATCAAAGAGGTTGTTCTTTCAGCTGGATGTAATTGTCACCTCAAAACATGTTTTGAGGTGAAAACAGGATACTTTGTTTTGATTATCATCTTTTATGTAATTTTATGTCTCCATATGCAATAAGTTGAACTTTAGAAGCTGCTATCTCCATAAAGCCAAAGGGGCCTTTTCTCTTCCTGGTTTCCAAAGGTGTTCTCCACAGGATTTTGAGTGTAAATCACATTTTAAGTATGTTCATCAGAAAGAGCCCGGAAAGATCTTTCCAGTGATATATCATGCTCCCAAAACTAAATTCTGGATTGGAAGATATGCCTAAGTGAATAAAAGCCCCCAAAAGCCTAACCTTACCCTTCTTTCTCATTTTGTCCCTTAAACTTTATAATTTCTACCTTTTCATATGTTTTTAAAATCTTCATCTCAAAAGTCATTTTGTATTTTCATTACCATCTCCTACAAACTTCTGATGTGATTGACCGATCCGATCGCATCGCATCGAAAAGTTCCAATGGCCGATTGACCCACCCTTGATTAAACAACTCCGATGCGATTGAGATACCTCTGATCCGATCGCACCGTCGCATCGCATAATTCCACCCCGCCATATTTAAACCCTCTGCGCTTCCTTCTGCTAATGCGATAAATCACATATCGCCCATCGCATTCGCATTTCCCACAACGTTTAACTTCAAACCCACTCCCTGTACCGATTTGCGATTGTGATTTTCCTCGGGTCCCACATAAAATCCCTTCCACCCATTCAAAATAAAATGGGTTTTTCCATTTGTAAAAGGTGATAACTAGATTATTATAGTTTTAAAAATATTTCTTAAATCCCTCATCGCATCGGATTTTTCTCCCACTGTTTCCATCGCTCTGTTCCCTCCATCGCACATCACATATTGCAATTTCTCCCCCGCCATATGTTATGAATGTTCCCCGTTGATTTTTGATTGTGATTAACCCACCTCTGATGCCTCCGATCTGATCATGCAATCACATCGCAAGTTTCATCACATCACAAAGTTTCATCGCATTGCAAAGTTTCATCACATCGCAAGTTTCATCGCCTCGCAAGGTTTCATCGAATCACAAGTTCCATCACATCACTCCATTACGACATGCTCCCTCCCCCCTTCCGATGCCGATTCGCGATTGCGATATTTTTGGGCCCACCGCTAGTCCTTTACTCTTTTGAAGAAAAAGGGGATTTTTCTCCATTTAAACGGCAATTCATTTCATTTGGTTTCAAAGGCATTTTTTCTTTGGCAAAGGGTTTTTATTCAAAGAGTAAAGACATAGATATTGGTCAAAGTCATGAGCTAATTACAAATGTAGAATTATTTTGGCCTCTTCAGCAGCGATTAAAAAGGGATCGACCCTTCAAATTTCTTCTTCTCATTTGTTGGATATAACAACAAAATCTTCCAGATTATCAAATATATTGTTTCCCCTCTTTTCGGGGGCATATTGTTGGTTTATTTTATATGTTTATATTTATGTTCCAAATTTAGTGAAACAACTCCTCCTTCTGTGGATCCGCCCCCTTGAAATTGATCTATTTAATATAGTTTTCCATCATTTGTAGGGGGGGGGGGAAGGTGCAATAACTTTCAATTATTGAGGACGCTCTGTGCTCCATTTTTGTAACAGTTTGGCAGGGAATTAATAAAGAAATGCAGCACCGATTTATGGGATCCTTGTGGTATGAATTTTAGCACTGTTCTTTCCTTTGTGATCATTTTTTAATTGTTATGTTTTTCATTCATTCATTCATATTCCTGTTTGGATGTTTTTCAAGATAGATAGGTAGAATCCATTGTATAATGCTTTTCCTTGGGAAAATCATTCAATACTTTATGTTTTTTGCTGTTTGAAGAGGATCCATCTGTCATGCCCTTTTCATATCCTCACCAGTATTAAACACTCCATCATCATTTAAACAAAGTTGTTAAAATACCTGCCTACCTTGCCCCATAGAATACCCTGTATCTCTGATTTAATTCCCCAGATTCAAACTGCCCAAACCCATCCGATCCATATGACCCAGAAAAATGATAAAACATTTCGAGCTACTATACCTAGCCTTAAATCAATTTGCAGTTATATTTTATTGAACATTTTTCACGGAGAGAGCCCTCTCCTGACCTTGTAGGACTAGCTACAAGGCTGAGCGTGGTTTGAGGTTACCCTGATTTTCCTTCCTTTATCCTGAGGTTCAAATTAGGTGCTAACATTCCTAGCGACCATACTGGGGAATATTTAAAATGAAAGACTGATCAACCCAGTAATATCTTCCATAGAAATTCTTGGACTTTGGATGATGAGGTTCAGAGTTTTCTAGGCTAAAATAAAACACTATAAAGTAGAAAATCGACCACATTAGCTTCAATAAAATACACCAGGGCTAATCTCGATCCAAATCCTCCTCCTATATTTGAAAATCCTAATCTCATTCCACGAATAATCAGAAGACAAGAAAGTTCAGTAAGCCCTAGACCTATTTTCCAATCCCATACCTGGCCCAGTGAGTGGTTATTTGTAGAAGATCTCTCTTTTGATGAGTGTTTTGAGCTTTCTTTGTTCAGAAAAAAATCTGAAACTGCACTTGACGACACAGTTTTAGACCCTGAGTTTCTTGTGGATCTTGAATTTCAAAGAGAAAACAAATCAATTGATGACTACATTTTAAATTCCCCTCAGACATCTATCACTGTAACCAATATCCCTGAGCCTTCATAGTTATCAGAAACAACATTTTTTTCCATTAATTCATCAGCATTCCCATCAGTTTCAGAATTCAATTCTCAGCTTTCAACTCCTCTATCAACAACTCCCTTGAATCCTAGTAGCACAACCACTATTGTAAATCCACCTCGAGTCATGGATGCCCGGTATGCACCCCTGGTTTTACCTCAGAATCTGAATGATATGCCTATTGATTACCAAAGTAAAATACCTTTATTTGATGCCACTCAAAGCATCACATCCCAGCAACATGTTGATAATATGAATGACTTCTTTGACCTTCATGAGGTAGAGGCAGAAAATGTAACCACGAGGTTGTTTGTCCAAAGCTTTGGAAGTGAAGTTCGAAAATGGTTTAGAGCCTTACCAACAGCCTCTATCCACACTTTTTTGGAGCTACATAGACAATTCTTAGACTGGTGGGAGGTAAAGAAAAACCCACTCCAAATCTTGGCTGAATATGAAAATGTTAAAGGGAATGTGCGTGAAAGTGTACAAGATTATTGTGTGAGATTTAATGCTGTCTATAATGCTATTCCGGCCAATCTAAAGCCCCCCATGGGGTTAGCTTTGCTCAAATTTCCATATGGTTTCGATGCTGATATGGCATATCAGCTATGAGAACGAGATCCTACAACACTTGAAGATATGCAGAAAATAGATGTAAGTGTAGAAGAAAATTTGCTGGCCAGAAGAGTGCAGACAAGAGCTGAAAAGAGGGTAACTGTAAAAGAAGAGGCATCTCCTTCAGATATGAAGATGGATACTTTGATCCGAATGGTGGAGAAGATGGTTGATCGGCTGACTATTTCAGATAGACCTAAAGCACAAATCAGGAATCCAAATTTTAGAGGACAACAACAGCCCCAATTCTGAATTAAACAAAGGGAACACAAAATCCAAGACCAAACAGCACAACAGAAGTAGCTCAAAACTCCTTTGTAGCAAAATTATGTTTAGGGAATGGAAACAGATGATGATGATGATCCGGTAGTTGAAGCTAATAATTTTTTCACTGTTGACAGTTCGCCCATTTTTCAGACAGAAGATGAAGAATATGCAATGATTCCAGACACTCGAAGAGATGATGATTTCATATTGGCCAATGATGTAGTGTTAGAGGAAGAATCCGATGATTACCAACAAGGATATATGAATTCTTTTTCAGCACAATAGAAGCATTATTCTTTGAGGAGCAGAGATGTGCCAATCAATCCCGTTCAGAAAAAGAAAGAGCTGCAACCAAAAAATGACTCTTCAAATACACAAAGGAAAAGGAAAGAGCCTGCTAATCCCTCTCCTAGCAAGGCATCCTCAATGATTAACATTTAAAATGAAAAGAATCAGCTTAGTGCAACAAAGGAACAAGTGGAGAAGAAATATTCTCCCGTCAAAGAGGTAGAAAAAGTTCCATCTTTTAATTTAGAAAATGAAATTGCTAAGCTGAAGGTGTCCATGCCCTTGACTGAGTTGGTAAAAAACAGTTCTTATAAACATCAGGTGTCTAGAATTTTGCAAATAGACTCTATATCAGATATGGTAAATGTTGAAGATGACTATCCTGAACTCATTTTTGGTCCATCCATAGAAGGTCACTCTGAAGAGAGTGAAGTCCCTCCCTTCTACCTGAGTCTTAGATTGCATGAGTTCATTTTACATAACGCTATGTTTTCGAAGCCTTGCACAAGTTGATGTCCAAAGCCATTATGAAGAAGTTGGGTCTTGATATTACCTGCAAGTACCATGATTTGTATTCCTTTGACTACGGTAGGGTCCATTGTATTGGTCTTATCAAATACTTAGTAGTATTTGTAGATCAAATCCCAGCCAAGAATGTTTTGATGGATGTGGTTGTTACCGATTTTCCACCACAGTTTGGAATTCTTTTTTCCAGGTCATGGGGTGAAAAGCTAGAAGGAACCATAAAAATTAATTTCTCTTATGCCACCATTCCCGTGTTCGGTCAGTTGAGAAAACTATATAGGGAGAAGAAAATGAAATACATGATCACTAGCAAAGAGAGGCCAATTAATCATCCAATTAATGCAGTCCACACAGATTTAGAGTCATTTGTATTATATTCAGATGGTGGTTTGAACTATGAAAATGTTCAGTTGGTGGAAGTAGATGAGGTACTTGAAATTTCAGAAAATTTTAGGGAAGCCCTTAGACAAGAAAGAAATAAAGCAGCAAGAATCTCTGAGATTTTTGCCGGACGGCAGAAAAGGACAATGAACAACAGAAAAATGCGGAAATGAGTCAAGATAAAGTAGAGAAAGAAGAAAAATTTCAGCATCTAGAAGAAGAAGAAGAAGGCCTTTGGAGCATGGAATTTGACGGATCTGTTGGTAAGGATGGTGCTGGTATAGGAATATGGATTTGGAGCCTCGTTTTCCAGCCTGAAAAAGTTCCTAGTAATGTTAGAGTATGTGCTTACAAATTGGCTTTTGACTACTCTAACAATGAAGTAGAGTATGAAGCTTTGGTTGCAGGTCTGAAAATTTTGAAGAAGCTAAAGGCAAAGAGGATTTCTGTCTATGGAGATTCAGAGTTGATAATCAAACAGGTAAAGGGAGAGTATCAATCAAAGCATCCGCGATTAAGGGCCTACAGAAATGCAGTCATAGACATCTTGAGGATGTTTTGTAAATACACTTTTATAGAAGCACCTCGAATGCAGAATCTTATTGCAGATTCTCTTGCTACTACTGTAGCTAATTTGAAGATTCCAATGAATTCCAGCAACAAATTTGAAATTTATGTCAAACATCGGCCTGTTGTTCCTGATAACTTAAGGTATTGGCAAGTTTTTTGGGATGATAATTAAATCAATGCATTTTTGCAGAGTGAAGGAAAATTCAAGGATACTTCCATAGAGGGTGATTATGATGTCGATGATCAAGAAATTTAAGAAAATCAGCTGGATGTATTGCAGCTGAAGGAAAATGTAATTCCTAGAGGTCTCGTACCTTTAGAGGAGCTTTTTGATCAAGATGATGTTGCAAAGAAACTGAGCTTGGTGCCTACTGATAAATGAGTTGAAGATGTTAATCTTGGAACAGCTGACAAGCCTAAGCTTGTGAACTTATCAAAAGCATTGTCCCCTGAGGTAAAGGAACGATATGTTAAATTACTTTCTGAATTTTCTGATGTGTTTGTGTGGGATTATTCAGATTTGAAGGTGTATGAAAAAAATATAATTCAGCATACTATTCCCATCAAGCCAAATTAGAAGACATTTAGACAGAAGCTGAGAAGGATCAACCCAAAGCTGCTTCCATCCATTGAAAAAGAGGTAAAAATATTATATAAAGCTGGTATCATTGTCCCAATTAGATTTTCTGATTTGATTTTGAATTTGGCCCCTGTACACAAAAAGACAGGAGAAATAAGGTTGTGTATAGATTTCTGGAATCTGAATAAACCATCCTTAAAAGATAACTATCCACTTCCGAAGATGGATCATATTCTGCAAAGAGTAGTTGGAGCATGAAGGATGTCACTACTTGATGGTTACTCAGGCTATAATTAGATCTTGGTGCATGAAAAAGACCAAGACAAAACTACTTTCACAACACCTTGGGAAACTTTCCAGTATGCCAAAACGCCATTTGGACTGAAGAACGTTGGAGCTACTTTCTAGCGAGAAATGGATATCGCTTTCGCTAATGAAAAGGATGTTTTTCTGGTTGTTTATTTGGATGATCTGACAGTTTTTTCTGGTTCTGATGATGAACATTTGCACCACTTGAGGATTGTATTTCAGCGATGCAGAAATTTTTGGATTTCTCTCAATCCAAAGAAAAGTCTGTTTGGTATGGATGAAGGTAAGCTACTGGGGCATATCATCTCTAAAGATGGTATTCGCATTGTTCCTTCAAGAGTGGAGGAAATTCAGCACATATACTTTCCACGTAACAAAAAGGAGATTCATGCATTCAATGGTAAGATGAACTTCTTGTGAAAATTTATACCCAATTTGGTTGAACATTTACGAGAAATGACTAATATGTTGAAAAAGGATAGCACTGTCAAATGGAGCGAGGATGCTATCAAGTCATTTAATATGGTAAAGTTTGCCCTGTCTAATGCCCCGGTCTTGATTAGTCCTGATTACACTCAATATTTCATTATATTTTCATTTGCATCGGAGCATACCATAGCTGCGGTATTGATGCAAAAGAGAGATCATATTGAACAACCCATTGCCTTTTTTAGTAGGACCATTTGAGATGCTGCCTTGCAGTATAATATTATTGAGAAACAAGCATTGGATCTTATAAAAGCATTGAAGTATTTTAGAGTATACATTCTGCATTCACATACCATAGCATATTTTCCTAATGTAGCAGTAAATCATGTGTTGATGCAAACTGATCCGGAAGGAATAAGAGGTAGGTGGATAGCAGCAATGTTGGAATATGATTTGGAGATTAAACCCACAAAGTTAATCAAAGGACAGGGTTTAGCAAAACTAATGGCACAATCAAAGCTGTGTGCCCTGGACATAAACCTCATAGCAGCAATGTCGAAGGATGAGGTTGATGGTTCGCTTGTTCCAGTTTCAGAAATATTTCTACAATCACAATGGTATTTAGACATAGTTTATGTTCTTCAACATCTTTTTCCACCTCCAAGGATGTCTAGAAGCAAAGGTAGATCACTAAAACTCAAGTCTACTAAATTATGTATTTTAAGCAGTGCTCTTTATTGGAAAGATCCAGGAGGTATTCTACTTAATTTTTTGGTTGAAGATGAGGCTCAGAAGGTGATGCATGACTTTCACAAAGGTGATTTTGGTGGTCATTTGTTTTGGAAAAAAATAGCTAACAAAGTTTTGAGAGCAGGATATTATTGACCCAATTTATTTTAATATTTGTATAAAACAGTGATGAGCTACCATGAGTGTCAAGTTTTCCAAGGAAAAAGGAAACTACTTCCTCTTCCTTTGAAACTAGTTCAACTAAATGCTCCTTTTCAGTAGTGGGGACTTGATTTCATAGGGGAAATCCATCCCACATCATCAACACAACATCAATGGATATTGACAGGTACCGATTATTTCACCAAATGGATTGAGGTCATTCCAGCAAGGCAGGCCACAGATACGGTAATCATTCAATTCTTAGAATCAAATATCTTGTCTCGTTTTGGTTTCCCTCACAAAATCATAACAGATAATGCAGCAACATTTAGATCCAAGAAGATGGTGGAATTCTGCGATAAATACAATATTGTGTTGGGCCATTCGAAAACATACTACCCACAAGGCATCAGCCTAGTAGAATCATCAAATAAATATCTGATAAACATAATCAAGAAAATGCTGGAAGCAAATAAGAGGAATTGGCATCGAAAGCTCATCAACGCGTTATGGGCAG
The DNA here is from genome assembly GCA_034641835.2 of Pinus albicaulis. NCBI lineage: Eukaryota > Viridiplantae > Streptophyta > Pinopsida > Pinales > Pinaceae > Pinus > Pinus albicaulis. Next base: position 16,406 of record JAXQQM020070355.1, read on the forward strand.
ATAGATTCAGTAGCAAGAAATCCACAGGTATGTCACCATTTGAATTAGTTTATGGCACTGATACTGTGTTTCCTACATCACTTACAGTTCCGGTCATGAGACTATTGCAAGAGGCTGGCAGCAAAGAGGAAGATAATCAGTGAAGGATCAATAAAATGATCCACCTTCAACAAACAAGGGAGGAAGTTTCTCAGAACACTATTCGGTTGTAGGAAAAGATAAATAAAATCTATGACCGGAAAAACAAAGTAGAAAATTTTCAGTTGGAATATGTGGTGTTGAGATGGGATGCACGAAATGAGGAAAAAGGGAAGCATGGTAAGTTTGATAACCTGTGGAAAAGATCGTATAATATTTCAGCGTATAGGGGATAGAATGCTTTCTTGCTCACAAAAATCGACAACCAAGATTTCCCTAGAGGGCCAGTGAATGGTAGGCTTTTGAAGCACAACCACTTTTGAGATAATGGGTCACAAATTATGTCACAATCATTGTGTATACCATGCCATTGCTGGTCAGATTTCAAGTACAAAGTCATTGAAGTTTGGGGCCTGAGGTGAAGGCTATAAAACTTGAATGGCATGTGTAAGGTTTGCTAGTTTTAATTTAGTTTTCAGTCATAGTTTGAGTTAGAGTCAGTCTGCATTGTCTTAGTTTTCATGATTTTGACCGTTTTCCCAATGGATAAGGCTACTTGGTCTACGGTGTTCTTGGCACCTCCAAGGAGCTGCCATCCCCATTGGAGCCAATGTTAGTGTCAGTTTTGTCATACTTCCATCAGTGATCAAATTTACTCTTTTTCATTTGCATAGTAGGAGTCCCATACTATAAATTTTCATCATTCCATTAGGTCATGGATTCATTGATGGTAGTGGTCCTTTCACTCGCTTTCCCTATGTGAAAACTTGTTAATTCTCCTCTCTATGGTCTTCGATCATGATTCACTTTGACTCGCAATTCATGTTATTAGGTCATAGGGTTGGTCTCATTAGGTTCTAGGGTCTCATCATGGTCAAATTAATTAGGAAAGTGTCAATAAAAGCAAGCAGACATGAGGATGTCTAATAAACTCAAAAAACATGGTATCTAGAAAAATCAAAGAGTTGTTCTTTCAATCGAATGTAAATTTTCACCTCAAAACATGTTTTGAGGTGAAAAATAGGGTACTTTGTTTTTGATTATCATCTTTTATGTAATTTTATGTCTCCATATGTAAATAATTTGAACTGATAAGACAGCTATCTCAATAAAGCCAAAGGGGCTTTTCTCTACCTAGTTTCCAAAGGTGTTCTCCACAGATTTTTAGTGTAAATCACATTTTAAGTATGTTCATTAAGGAGCCCGGAAAGAGCTTTCCGGCTGATATATCATGCTCCCAAAACTGACTTATAGATTGGAAGATGTGCCTAAGTGAATAAAAGCCCCCAAAAGCCTAACCTTACCCTTCTTTCTCATTGCGTCCCTTAAACTCGTATAATTTCTATCTTTTCATATGGTTTTAAAATCTTCATCGCAAAAGCCCCTTTGAACTTTCATTTCCATCTCCTAAAAACCTCTCGATGCGATTGATCACATCGCAAAAGTACATAGGCCGCTGATCGCAACATTTCCAATGTGATTGACCCATCCTCGATGCCGCCGATCCAATCGCATCATCACAACCCCCCTTCCTCCGATCCGATCGGCCTAATCGCATCGCAACTTTGCAGTGTTCCCGCAACTCATGACCCCGCTCTTCCGATTTCCCGATGTGATTAATCGCATATCGCCCATTGCAACCTGGGTGATTCCCGCAACATTTAACTCCAAACCTCCTCCTCTTCCAATCTCCGATTGTGATGCCGGTCCCACCGCAAAAAGCCTCTCCACTCTTTTTCAAAAAGAAAATAAGCTTTTCCCCGTGTTAAAGCGCTTTTTCCATTTTTTTTAAAAGGAATTCTCCTCCATCGCACATCGCATATCGTGTTTTCTCCCCGCCATATGTTATGGCCACTCCTCCGCTGATTTGCGATTGTGATTTCCCCGCCCCACTCGCAGTTTTCTCGCCCGTCACACCATCGGCCCGCCCCATCGCATCGCCCCATTATGTAATACACCCACTCCCCTTCCGATTTTCAATTGCGATTCCTCCCGGTCCCACCAAAGCCCTTCGCTCTTTTCAATAAAAAAGAAATTCTCCATGTAAAGGCGCATTTTGTTTTTTTGTTATCGAATTTGCTCTTACAAAGGTTTTCCTCCATCGCATCGGCCTTTCCCTATACACTATCGCATCGCTCCCTCTCCGCGCCATTACTCCATCGACCATCGGACATCGCTTATTGTCACCGCTCTATTGTATTATCCCATCGCATCCGCTTCCATCACATCGCAATTTTTCATCGCATGCTCCTTCCCCTCCCGTTGCGATTTGCGACTGTGATTCGGGCCCACCATCCTTCCTTTCACTCTTTTTCCATTAAAAAGGGACTTTTCTTCATTAAAAAACGATTTCATTTTTATTTATTTCAAAGGGCACTTCTCAGCATAAAAGGGATTTTCAACAAAGAAAAAGAAACAACCAAGGCCGTGAGCTAAATATGAACACAAGATCATCTCGACATGTACGGCGCAGTGATGAAAGAGGATCAGCCCTACGAGATTTCATCTTCTCATATGTTGAAGTATAACACGAAAAAATCGTCCATGAACCGTACATTCTTTAGGGGGTATATTGTCGCTTATTTTCTATATTCGTATTTTTTTCCAAGCCGTTGAAACAAACCTCTTCCTTCTCGCGTATGCGTCCCCTCAAATTTTTTCTATTTAATGTAATGTCCGAGGTCATTTGCAAGAAGGTGGAATAAGTTGGAAATCATTCGGATGCTCTGCAGCTCCATTTGTAACAGCTAAGTGGGTAATTAATAAAGAAATGCAACACTAATTTATGGGATCCCCCGTGGTATGGATTTTAGCACTGTTCTTTCCTTTGTGATCATCTCCGTTAATTTTTATGTGTGCCATTCATTCATTCATATTTATGTTTGGATGTTTTTCAAGATAAGATAGGTAGAATCCATTGTATAATGCTCGCCTTGGGAAAATCATTCAATACTTTATGTTTTTTGTTGTTTGAAGAGATCCATCTCCTATGCCCTTTTCAGACTTCTCCTGCCTACCTTGCCTCATAGGATACCCCGTATCTCTGCTTTAATTTCCCCCATATTCAAACTTCCCAAACCCATCCGATTCCATTCAACCCCGAAATTTATAAAAACATTTTCGAGCTACTATACCTAGCCTAAAATTATTTGCATCTATATTTCATTGAATATCTTTCACTAGGAGAGAGCCCTCTCCCCGACCTCAGGGATAGCTACAGGGCTGGAGCGTGGTTTGAAGTTACCCCGATTTACCTTCCTTCGACTGCTCGAGGTCCAAATTAGGTGATAACAAAGCACACTAATTTAATTAATGACAAAACATCCTTAAAGCCACATCTTCATAAATAATTTTGAAATTTGTCCGTAAAGTAATCAAATTCCAAGATATGTTGTTCAAATGGAAATATCCTTCTCCTCTCCGGAAAAACTTGGCAAAATGTTGAATCCTTTTGAAGGATATTGATGGAGGATCTATGGGTAGCACCAAGGGTTTGAAAATCACCTTGGTTCCAAGTTGGAAAGAAGTGAATTGATGATGAGGTAGAATATTATCACCCAAATATGATGAATCTTCACCTTTATGCCCGGACTATGACATATTATCTTCAAGAATTGTAATGCAACATTCATCTCTCCTCTCATATTTAGGATATAAAGTTGTGTCAAGATCAATAATAAAAATGGAAGAAAAATATTCTTTCTCGATAAATAATGTACATTTTTGGGCCTTATAATCTTTTGAGAATATAAAGCGAGGAAACTATCTTCTTGATATATAAGCGAAAATAGACCACCAAACTAATAGTGAAAAATAAAACTTCCTTTAAAAGATTCAAACTCGATATTTACATTTTCCACGACGTGCTTTCTCATTTTCTCGGCACGTATAATTCCTCATTTAATGAAACCATCATGATTCATCGGTGGAGTCACCAAGTGAATAATAAACAACCAAATTTGTATCTAAATCTTGTTCGCCATCAAGAAATAGATTTTTCAATACCTAGGGGAAAAATAACTTCGTTCCTTCGTCCCCCGACAACGACGCCATAAAATTTTGTATCTTAAGAGACAATCGATGATGGGGTTACCCACGACCCCCGTTCTTCCTCATCTATCTCTCACTCGATTTTTATAAATTTCATCCAATTCTTTTCCCGGTAACCAATTCCACCATTTGGAAAACTTACTCGCACTAATGTCTTGAATCTGAAATTTCAATAAATATGTTGCTTTTAATATCTCAATCCGAGATTGAGATATTAATTTAAATTTCCCCCTTAGTTATGAACTCCTCAAAGCATATAAAAATATTCCTTTTACAATAACCCCACAAAAAGAACCTGGTCTTTTATCCAAAACCCTGTTACGCTTTTATAGACATACATATATCGACCACTGTGGTTTATGCATTCGCAAGATCAATGCTCCTAAGGTTCAAGCCCTTACTCAACCCACATGTATGGCTACACTCATACCTTCATTTCCAACCTTACTCAACCCTACAGACGCATATATTAAACCACTTTCATTACATCACATATTTCATATTGCGCTCAAAGCTCGCATATTCAACCATCCTTTATTAACCCCGCAAACCTTAGTTTGAAAAAGTCCCAATTAATATAATTTAAAATCGTGGGGCCCAACGTCGACGAGCCTTCCACATCCAACAAGGGATGATATGTCTCTCCCGCCTTAATGATCCAACGTCCAACCGGATATCGCGCGAGTTACTTCGCACGATCATTAACTCGCAATGAGAGTGGTTTTTCCAAAAACTACTCGAGGACATGCGTCACCGCCTATGGGATCACTCCAAATTCTCAAATACAACTTACTCCACAAAGGCGTGCGATCAAACCTGTCGGCTCAGCTCTAAACCGCGTTCACTATTCATCCTTTTGGTTCCGCCCTTTTGGCTCGTGGTTCTCCGCACCATTCAAATTAACATAGTTCTTCCGCATTGTAACTAACACACTCTCGCTCCTCGTTACGCGCTCATCCAATGAACACCGTTTCTAGAGTTCCACTTATATCGCCTTCACACGGGAGCAACCACCTAGATATCCTCCAAGTTCAAACAACACTCGTTCTCTCGCTTTCGATTTAGACATTTAAGAATTTACCAAACCATCGTGACCCTCGCCGGTACACATAAAATTCATACTCCTTCTCCATACTCGCTGTCGAACGCGCCGGCCTCTTCATGAGCGTGCATAAAACCTCCATGCGTGGCTTTAAATCCATATCTCTCGTTCATGGCATATACTCAACGAATATATAACTCCACCGTTGTCGACCGGGAGCTCCGTAAACCCCGTCTAATAGTATTAACATCTGTTCCTCTAAGTATATGCAGGGGAACAATTAATTCCGATTTGTAGAGTACATATTTACACATTCTTATATTCTCATTTATGAAATTCCAAAGACATTCACATAGAAATCAAGGGGATTCAAGCATTCTCCTGCTGTAACTAAATCACGAATGCACAAGTAGCACTCGAACACAGTTCTTTCATAACATATATATGGTTTACTTACAAAACTTTCCGCTCTAGCTAGATCTTCAATCTGGCCGGCCTCCTACCATTCTATGCAAACCTCTCTACGCAAGTCTCCTATGCTGACTGATTGCGGCCCCTATGAAGGTCTCCGTAGGCAGTATTTCGACTTTGTCGCGTAGGTTTATTTTTATATCAATTACAATGAATCGATTCCACTTTATCGATGACTCACAAACTCTTCAAATTCCTACAGTCCCAAATTAGAATAACGCTCGACGGACGTAGCGTAGACTTTGACGCTCTTCCTATGCCCACTAATCATTCTAGCAGCTTACATTTTCCTCTATAAATTAACTAATTTAGCTCAACTATGGATAATTGCATAGGGAAATAAAACATGAGACCCCCCTTTACATTTATTTATGTACAAAATTTGTCTTGAGCCTAATGCCCCCGCATCGACTCCCCAGTGTTAAAATGGTTCATGATCTCCCGATCATGTGCTTTCATCTTAGTCTGCATCTAGATCTCACACCTTGTTCTACAACCGGCCATCCGTTTGCGTTGTTCTTCTTTCACATTCCTCCCGGCTTCCATAGTTTATGTTGTAGCTTTCCACAAAGCCGCATCTTTACATCCTTTGTCGCTTTGTGCTCAGCATGTCGCTACTTCTTTGTTTCCTTGTTGTCGCCTTTTTCTCGTACATCTTTCTTATAAATTTGATTTCTTGATCCAATGTGTCCTTTGACCGCTGGACACTGCTTCTCTTTGATTGCCGAGCTTCACGCGTATCCGTATCCCTTCTTACTTCTCCGCTTCTTACTATTTCCCTAGCCGCCACCCAATCATCCATGCCCTCTTACTTTTTGCAACAAGAAAACTCTTTCGATTGTCATTTATGACAACTTCCTTATCCTCTGTCTTCATCAATTCTCCTAGCAACACTCCAATCAGTCGCTCTACCATTTCACCTTCTTTTCTCGAATGTTCCACGCAAAAATTCTCTACATCTCCTTTGGACAAACACAACTTCACTATGTCGCAACTCGCTTCAACATCTTCTTCTTCTTGTCTTGGAAATCTTCAGAATTGCCTTCCTTATTCTTGATTTACTTCAAGCTCTTCCAGCCTTTGCATTTTCATCTTTTTTTCGCAGCAAAACTCCGGTTTTCCACTCGTCGTAGTAGCCCCAACAAATACTACCATACAGACCTCCTCTTTCAGTCCTTGTCTCGGCTATTCTGACAAGCCAATTCCTCTCTGCTACCAATAGCAACCAACTTCTCGCACATGAGACATGATTGTTTCATCTTCTTCCAGCTTGCTCATCTCGCATTCGCAATAGCTCCTTTTCCTTGTCATTTGTAGAAACAAAAATTTTCATTCACATGAGGCATGATAGCCTCATCTTCCTCCTTCTTCAACACTTCATCAGTTCCAAACCCCAAGACCCAATGGTCCCAAATCGATGATTCAATCATCAATTCTTTTCTATCTTCATCCCATTGTGTCTTCACATTCGCAACTCCCACTCCCGAAGTTGAGGTTTTATCTCTTGTATTGAATCCCTGCTGATTTAGCATACTCTCTATGCAACTCAATTTCTCCATTCCATGGTTTATGATCTCCTGCTGCACTTCTCCTTCTCTTTCAATTGATCGCCTCATGATGTCAACTTATCTCCATCATCAACAAGATCTCGCATTCATTAAACAATTGTCGCATCAAACTCACAAGGCCTCGTAGCCTTTCTCTCGCTTCCGCGCAAAGATATTAGTATGTTGTCCCAATATTTTTTTCTTCTCAATCAAAGCACATCGAATGTTGATTCCAAATATTCAAACATTTCTTGAGACTGCACAATTAGTCTCTCCTCTCGCACTCATCCTCTTCAAGGATGCTCTCTCCGCTCTAGTTCATAGGAATGAACTCTCTCATATTCAATCATATTTTTTCCTTACCATCCGAACACCTTCTCTCTGCGTTTTGTCCTCTCGCTCCGAACACTTGACTTATGCCACAATCTTAGCATCTCATCACAATCTTCACTATCTTATGTTGTCACTATCTCCTCGCCTTCATCGTAATGGAATTCGATTTCCCATCTCTCGTAAAGAATTCAGCATATCCGTCCATCACTCCTTACTTGGCCATTTAACAAAAGCATTCTGTCATTATCATCATTAATGACAAACTCATCATCACCAACCTCATTGAAATAATCTCTCTATAAAATAAGGAATTAAGGAATTCCTTCTGCCGCATTAATACCTATCCGATCTTCATCTAAGAGATACTAATCATATCTTGCTTGGCAACGTTTGACTTCATTTGTCGCATGTCCATCATATGAACTCGTCTTCATTAACACCTCGCATTCACACACACAACTTGTTAGTGTCAAAAACATAAGACCTCATGGTCTCATTTGATGATTTGATCACCAAATCTTCCCGTTGTTCCAAGTCTTCCATGCTCTTCGAGAGATTCTTCAATATTTTCTTCTTCAATTTATTCAAGTTGTTCAACTTCCAGACTTTCCTCGGCCACCATCGTAAGTTAAATCTCTCTACTTCCAACATGTGGGAAGGTAGAATCTTTCTCTAAATGTGCATGGACATCTTCCAAAACATGTAGTCGCTCCATTTTCCTTCTCAGATGACAACATCGCCAGCTTTGTTCTCTCTCACCTATTGTTCCTACAAACATACAAAATGTGTCAAATGTAAGGCTCTCTGGACCCCTTGGTCCCACTTGAAGCTTTATTCTCCAAGTCCTTCTCCAAATACTCAATCACTCGAGTATTTCCTTCTTCTTCCGAGCATTTATCATTTTCTCTTTCTTCCTTTGTAGCCTCTCGCTCACTTTATCTTCTTCTTCATGAGCCAACCAACTCTCTGCAGCTTTCTTCTATCCCTCGCCTCAATCTATTGAATCGCTCTCCGATCTCGCCTACTTCCTTCCAATACTCTTCATCGGTGAGTCTCTTTCTCATGCCATTTGCTTTAGCATCTTCACTCACTCTTCCGTTGTGGCTTCTCTCGGAACCTCCGCACTCTCGCCGTGGCTTTCGCTAGCCATCCTCTCTTCCATGAGTTCTTTAACCACAAGCCGCACTAAGCCTCCGCAATAGCAAAGCTCTCTTGCCTCAACTTACCTCACCAATCCCTTCCTCCCGATCCAGACTTTTTGGAAAGTATTGGTTCACTCTCTGACGGAACTTTCGAGCACTCTCTTCCGCTCTCTAGGCTTCACTCGCAACTTCTATCAAGAACACTCTGTTCTTCTTTCATCCATCCTCAGTTGGGAATCTTCCGGGTTACGCAGTGTTACGCCACACTCGAATCCCTTCGTCGGATTCTTCTATCACTCGCTCTCAAAGCTTGTGATCTCGCTTCTTCTTCGATATTTCTTCCTCAATTGCTTGCACTCGTATTCTGCAAACAATCCCTTCAACCGAGTTCAAATAAGGCTCATCATCTTACCTCTCAAGATCCTTAAATGATCTTGTTTCTTCTTTCACACCCGCACTTGCATATATCTGCTCTGCAATATTCAAGACACTCTGTCTTCAACTCTAGATTCGTAAATCCGAGTTATCAACCTTCACTTGCATATTCGATCAAATCAAATCTACAAATTTTACATTGATGTATTTAAACTTCAACTTTTCCTTCTGTTCGAAAGTACATGTGCATTTCAAAAGTCAACTTTCAAAGAGCTAATCCAGTTCTAGCTGCGATACCACTTGATGATGGGGTTACCCATAGTCCATGTTCTTCCTCATCTATCTCTCACTCTAATTTGTATAAATTTCATCCAATTCTTTTTCCCGCAACCAATTCCACCATTTGGAAAACTTACTCTGCACTAATGTCTTGAACTGCAATTTCAATAAATCTGTTGCTTTTAATATCTCAATGCGAGATTGAGATATTAATTTAAATTTCCCCCTTAGTTATGAACTCCTCAAAGCATATAAAAATATTCCTTTTACAATAACCCCACAAAAAGAACCTAGGTCTTGTATCCAAAACCCTAAGCACACTTTATAGACATACATATATCGACCACCGGGGTTTATGCATTTGCAAGATCAACGCTCCTAAGGTTCAAGCCCTTACTCAACCCACATGTATGGCTACACTCATACCTTCGGTTCTAGCCTTACTCAACCCTCGACGGACGCATATATTAAACCATGTTCATTACATCACATATTTCATATTGCACCAAATTCGCATATTCAACCATCCTTTATTAACCACCCGCAAACCTTAGTTTGAAAGTCCCAATCAATATAATTTAAAGCGGGGCCCGGCGCGACGAGCCTTCCACATCCAATGGTGGATGATACGTCGCTCCGGCCTTAACGATCCAACGGCCCAGCTCGGACATCGCGTGAGTTACTTGCACACGATCGTTAACTCGCGATGAGAGTGGTTTTCCAAAACTACTTGGGGACACGCGTCACCCGATCTATGGGATCGCTCCAAATTCTCAAATACAGACTTACTCCACAAAGGCGGTGCGATCAAAGCTCGCAGGTTCAGCTCTAAACCGCGTTCACTTTGTTCATCCTTTTGCTTACGCCCTTTTGGCTTGGGGTTCCACACCATTCAAATTAACATAGTTCTTACGCATTGTAACTAACATGCTCTCGCTCCTCGTTACACGGTGCTCATCTAATGAACACCGCTTCCGGAGTTCCACTTATATCGCTTCGCGCGGGGGAGCAACCACCTAGATATCCTCCAAGTTCAAACAACACTCGGTCTCTCTTGCTTTCGATTTAGACATTTAAGAATTTACCAAACCATCGTGACCCTCGGCGGGTACCCGTGACAACGCATACTCCTTCTCCATACTCATTTGTCAAATGCCGTTAGCTCTTCATGAGCGGCATAAAACCTCCATGCGTGGCTTAAATCCATATCTCTGTTCACGGCATATACTTAACGAATATATAAATCCACACGTCGACCGATTCCCGGATACCTTGTCGACGGTGGTAACATCGGTTCCTCTAACTATATGCGAGGGCACAATTAATTCCAATTTGTAGAGTACATATTTACACATTCTTATATTCTCATTTATGAAATTCTCGCACATTCACATAGAAATCGAGGGGATTCAAGCATTCTCCTACGAACTAAATCATGAACGCACAAGTAGCACTAAACGGATTCTTTCATAACATATATATGGTTTACTTACAAAACTTTCCGCTCGGCTAGATCTTCAATCTGTCGGCCTCCTACCATTCTATGCGGCTCTCTACACGGGTCTCCTATGCGGCTAATTGCGGCCCCCTATTCGAGTCTCCGTGCGGGTTTGTCGACTTCATCACGGGAGGTTTTATTTTTATATCAATTACAATGAATCGATTCAAATTTCTCGATGACTCACAAACTCTTCAAATTCCTACGCCCAATTAGACTAACGCTCCGACGCATGTAGACGCGATCACCTCTTCCCTATGCCCACTAATCATTCGACGCTTACATTTTCATCTTCAAATTAACTAATTTAGCTCAACTATGGATAATTTCATGTGAAATAAAACAGAGACCCCCTTACATTTATTTATGTACAAAATTTATCTTGAGCCTAATGCCCCCGCATCACAATCCCTCAGTTATGAGAGGAATCAGTGCTTAAGACATTCTAAAAGTGTGTCACAAAAATACTTTTATCATGAGGTCTCGGTTCTATCCCACTGTAAACTAGTTTTTTAAAACCCTTAATGATTTGGAATAATAAAAGATTTCGCAATGCCATTGACTTCTGATATTTGAATTGAAAATAAGAACTACGGGGGAAACTCAAAGTAATATGTTGTAAACACAAAATCTATTACTTTTAAGTTTCAGAGAGAATTTGTGAAGGGAGAAGAGATGGAGTGAAGGAGCGCTTATTAAGGCTATTTAAATCAATCTTACAAACATAAATCAGAGACTAGCTGCTTCTTTACTTCACTTCATTCAAGGAAGAAACCACATAAAATGGCACAAGAAACACGAATCACCATCAACAGTTGCAAGAAACTTGCTGCTTCTTTCATTCACCCATCATAAAAAGAAGTACAAATTGTAGTTCCCAATAGGTCCAAAACTCGGAACCCTTCCTCTCTCTTTCTCTCCTCCTTAAATACAAACAAAAGAAATTTGTAACTGCTCGAGCTTCTTGAAACTCCTAGACTGCCCAAAACTGTTAAACTACTTATTACATTGCAATCGAGGACACCCTTGTAACTTCGATCTTAACAAAGAAAGCAAAATAACATTTGGCATATAATCCTTTTGTTGAATCCTCGAGTTGTCACATGTAATCTCCTTTCATTTGGTTATGATTCCTAACATTACGCATGGCATCTCCACCCAACTCTGCCCATGATTTTGTGTTTCGAACACTGTCATCATGTCACCTGCTACCCAGCTCTGCCTATTCTGCTCATGCCTGCTACGTTCGGTCTTCTCTTCTCCTTCGCTCTGTTTCGGGTCACATACCCGAGTATTTCTGCTAGCATTCAAACTTTCTTCCATTATCAAGGCGTAACCACTTTTAAGACTTCTGCACGTAGCGTTGAGTCTTTTTCCACCTGATTCTACTCCCGCGTTCAGCCTTTTCTTCATAAACCGCCGCAAGACTTGGACTTGAAATATATTCTATTCACCTCTAAAGAATGCATCGCGTCCCCTTTATATAGAATTTCGGCGTTTCACCGATTTTACGTTATAATCCTCCTTTTCCTCCTCTGATGCGACTTAATACAGGAAATGCTTTACATCCGGATTTGAAATCCTTTGGAGTTCACCTTTGAAACTACATCGCATCCGGGATCTTTGTCGCACTTCACAACTTTACTAATTTCCAATTTCTACGATCGCTGCTAAACCTTATCACATGTGATGTGCGATATACTTCACATCGCATTACCCTGCGAAGAATTAGCAATAAACACAAAAATCGTTGATGTGTGATATGCGCCAACCGTCTTATGTGTTTTGGCCCGTCCACCGCTCGCTATCATTTCTACAACTTGATCATCACCATCCATCTTTGCTTTACTCCGATTTTCCGACTTGACCCATGCGCTCACAACTTTCTCCATTTTCTGACTTGACCCGTTGAACTGCATGTGCCCTCATTCACTGCTTTGAATGCAAACTAGCCGAACTCTGCCCACACATTCACGACTTCTTCACGCCTTTGCTTCTATGGTTTTGGTTTGAGTGCACATGTGATGATGAATCCTCATTGAGCTTGTGGTTATCCTTTCAAGCATATTACAGGTCTTCTTGAGATTTTAACAATTGTTCCTCAATAACCTTGAATTTCTCAGAACCTCTCTTGACTTTTAGTAGATTCAAATTAGGCTACAACATTAGGAAAGGAACAAATCTCTTTATTATGAAGTAGAAGGAGAATTTACAACCAGTTGGATTGATTCGATGTCAAATCGCTCTAGCTTCAATCCTATCCTCATCACATTAGCAGCATCACTCCAGAAGCATAACATTACATGCAAACAATACCTCCAAGAGCTCTGATCTCACCAGCATAACTCTACTAATTCAAATTCTTGCTCCCTTGTGCACTATGATCAGTTCTCAATTTATAAGTGGTGAAGGTATTTTTACATTAATGGATCATTGAATGGCTTTTCCAAAAATGGATGAAGAGGTTTCATTTTTCAATGGAATAGGAGTATAAGAGGTTCAATGGCTTCATGGTGTTCATATTTGAAGTTATCAGATGATGTGATAGCTGGAACAACTTCTATAAGCCACTAGAAGGTGGGAAGATTCCCAAAATCCTATGAAAAATTCACTCCCAGTCGACCAACACACTGTAAAGTGGGCCTAGATGCTCTGCAACGCTGCCTTGCATGGGAGTAGATGCTCTGCAAATCACTTACTATATATTAGGGGTGTGTTGAAGGCTCAATGGAACACTTCAACTAGCATTCAAGTAGTGAAACTTTCATGCAGGAAAACCATCAATGGGATGACTTATTTAAGGCATGTAGCAACTGATTTACAGTATGATAGACCCTAATTAATACTGATCTAGGTTTTGGGAGTGATTCCCAAATTTACCTGTAATATCTTCCCCCTAAACCATGAAGTCGAAAATGATAATGTCGAATGATATGCTTTATGATGTGATGAGTAGGATCTGAAGCGGATAGTGACCTGCATTAATTACAATACATTACATCACGATATATTTTCATCTTGAACATGAATTTCTGAGGGAGGCATACCCATACTCAACACATAAAATATCAAAACATCAAAAAGTCATCTACAGATATAGACCCATGATAGGATGACCATATTTGTAAAGACCATCGTATGGATGATGTGGTACTACTCCTGAAATCGCAGCCCATATGGATGAAACTATATCTGGGGTCTTCTATCTCGTTCACTCGATCGTTTAAATACGAGTCTAACCATGCGAACATGTGATTTGAAGTCTAACATGAGAATTCACCGTCTGATTACTAGCCAATGATGTAAGTCGTTAACGGACACGAGAGAAACCACTGATGATGATAATGGCTCTCAAGGTACTGCAGTACATTCTGCATGGTGTGAATAGATGATTTGATGTCGAACACCATACAAAGTCTTTCGGTTGAAGGCCTTGATGTCAACCTATCACCGAAAATAAGAAACTTTCCATTGATGTATGAAAGCTCCAAGGTACTGAAGGGTTGTTTCTAAGTCAACATCCTGGATGATGACCTTATGTTGACAGGAAGCCTCATCACAGGAAGGCTTTGATGTATCCCCCATCAACGACACAAAACGAGAGTTATAATTTTAGAGACAGAATGTAACTGATGAGGCAATGTTCAGGGATGGTGGCCATGAAATAAAAGTTTATGAGTATTACAAAGGATGAGGAATCACTGAGTGAATTCTCTTGAACATATCGGTGACACTGAATGAGTTGGCAGCATTGACCCAAAACCAAAGTGATGGATGGTGTGATAGACCATTAAGCAGATAACCTAACTTAAAAGTCCTGAGAGATTGTAATGTTCCCAAATTTTAGCCTCAAGCTAAAAGGAACATTATAGTTAGCAATATTTTATTTAGTTCAATAAAATGGGTAAGGAGGTCCCATAATCCTTGAGAAGGAAGAATAAACACTCCTCATATGAAAGGAGGAAGAATAAAGCAGCTAAATTGAGCACCACATGGTGTGAATAGGATTGGATCATGCTTGATCTAGACTTGACCAAGTCCACGTACATCAGTTTAGATACAATGTATCTCCTTGGTGGATCACAGCTTTAGAGGAGGATCACTCAGATGAGGCTGAAGGCACATGTGGATGGGACTCATGGTGGAGAGGAGCACGGTTATATAAGAAGAGGAGGAGAGCTCTTGTTAACATGCTATTGGTTTATCATTTTCATATGGTATGCTTAGACTCGCATACCCAGGTTGTTTGGCGTGGTTGTAGTGTTCTCGAGCACAAGGGTGTTCTGGCCTGAATCCCTACCTCATCCTCAAGGCAAGAGAGGGTTTGAGCTCCATTTCCTCATTCCGAATTTCCACAAGCTTTCAGCTTGCAATGTTTCTTCCTCGTTGCGTAAAACATCGAGCTAATGGGTGCAGCAGCAGAGGAACTCATAGAGTCATTCTTTGGCTTGTTCTTCGGTGGAGAGCTTGTCTATTCATTGGAGGAGCAGAGGAGGAGACTCCCAAGCTTATTTTGAGATATTTGGCACCTGGCCAACCACTCACCATCTCTCACAGTGCAGTCTAGGGTTGGAACTATGTTATTTTATGCAGGCAGTGTTAGAGAGTTCATTAGAGCTCATCAGGAGGAGTTGTTTCTGAGTAAAGGAATCAGAATTTTTCTTAGAGATACTATCAGAGGAGGGAATTATAATTTTAGATCTGCTACAGCCTCATTTTTTGTTTTGATTCAGCCATGCTGACAATGACTTCACATTGTACATTCTTCTGACAGTTAGTAATATCTTCGTATTGGCTAGAAATCTTGTATTGGAGCCCCTTCTTCTATTATTGGGCATTTATTTGTATACTTCATCCTCATTATCATTTTTTATGTATTCAACAAAATTTTCTAATCTCATAGAGACTACGCAATTATTGCTTTTCAAGATTTTGTGCAATTTTTATAAGAATCATGTATTTCATAGTGTGATCATTTGATCAATGGAGATTGGTCCCAATAGCTGAGTGAATTTTTCCCTCATGATTTTCTTTATACTATTTCTCGATATAATAATATAATGTTGGCCGCATCATATTCTATGGACATGTTCATATTTGCATAGTTTTGGGGATTGTGTTCATGATAGTCAGAGGCTCTCTCTTTGAGCACTTTTCCGAGATACCCAAGGGTAGGAGGGTTGTTTAACCTACCTTGAGGGGTTTCTTTGAGCTCAAATTTTGGAAGTTTAATGTATGATGTAATAAAAAAGGGATCCAATTCCCCTTTAAAATTATTTTTGCATTTCCTTCCTTATACAACGTCCCCTTGGACCATATTGCAGAAATTCCTAAAAAAGGAATATTACAGTGGTATCAGAGCATCAATCTTGGCTCAGCCTGTGCACCCAAGATAACATGGTAGTAGAAGGAGAAGCTCCTCACATAGGAGAGTATTTGTACAAAGGAAATAAGAAAAGAGGAATGAAAGAAGAGGGGATCTCCCTACTTATTTTCCAAATTATGGAAGCTACCATAGAAGATCTCAAGGAGATAGAAAGGGAAAATTGCAGAAATTTCCTGAGAGGGTTTGAAGATGAAGCAAGCCCTAGATTTTATCATGATGGGTGTGGGAATTCAGCCAAACATGTAGATCCACAACGCAGTTCATTTCCCACTTGCACTGTAGGGGGAATGGAGGAAGAAGATGAGACCATTGGAGGAGCAGCGATGCAACTCAAAGGTATGGCTCATGGTTGGTTGTTTGAAAATTATATTTCATGTTATCATGAAAATTTAGAATCATATGATGGATTCAATAAAGGGTTGGTGAGGAAATTTGATGAAAATCACTGTGAAACTCTATGTATCAAAACATCAAACACTCTACATGCATTGGAAGGAACCATGAAACAAACTCCATTACATATTTCTGAAGGGGATGTAAACATGTAGGATGGCTTGCTAAGGGCAAGATCCCCATTGTGTGAAGGGCCCTCTTCCATTTGTGAAGTCATGGAGGTGCTTCCTTCAAGAGATGACCAAGGTCTAGGGTCTCTCCTTGATGATGAGGTAATCTCAATTATTTATAGGGAGGATGAGCATAAGAGATCTAATAGTGTTGTCCCATTGGGAGGAGATCCATCACCACATTGAGGTGAAAGGGGAGCCATTGCTTATATTAGAGGAGCCCTTGTATCTTTGCAAGGAGTTCCAAATGTTTCAACATGTGGAAACCAAGGCACAATTCTGGAGCCATATGTAATAGTTTTTGGGGATTGTGAGATGGAGGAGGAAGAGAAGGATCAGCATCAAGGGCTGATACACCCTTATCTATTCTGAAAAGCTTATGCACCAGAGGAGGAGACTGTATTGTGTAGTGAAGAGGGGGAAAAATCAGTCCACTCATATACACAGTCCACTTCTGAACTAGATGTCTCATTATATGGAGGCATTCCACCTGGGAGGCCACCTAATCTAGAGTTGATGAGGTGCATCTTGTCACTTGATTCACCACTCTTGGATTCCGGAGAGGTGAAGACATTGGAGGAGTCCAACAGAGCACATAGAGTTTGGGATAAACTCAAGGAGGAGGGAGACACTCTCTCATTTTCAGTATCACCCACTCTCATCAGTTATACTGCACTGACAGAGTTTGCTGCAGGGATGGAGCATGGAATCTTCATGATGTAGGATTACTTCTCCACAGATTTGGAGAGGAAGAGGATACTTCCTTTGAGGGAGGAATCTTTCATACATAGGAGTGGATGTAGGCCCAGCTTGGGAGATAACTTGTGGATGACATATTCTCATGGGAGGCCAACTTCCAAAGGACACCATCACTAGTTGAGAATGAGCAGCTACATGATGGGCATGGCAGGATTTTGGAGGATGAATTTGGCATGGGGGATTTCAAAGTAGTAGGCAGCAGCATGAGGGGAGCTTCACATGCTAGATCACTACAACTGTCTATGAGGAGGATTGATCCGTATTGGAGGTCTTAGCTTTTGGTAGAGTAATCCAAGGATCTTGGTGCATGCATGGTTCTTGATGACCCGGAGGGAGATGAAAGATGCATGGTGGATAATATGGCCGTCTATTGTTATGGAATAATCTTCTTGACTAGGGCATCTAGTCTCAAGGAGAGACTATTACATGCAGCACATGAGGACTTCCTAGCTATGCACCTTGATGCATATCTTGTTTTGTTAGAGGAGTTCACTTGGGAGGGCATCTAGCAGGACATACATCATCATATGGAGAGATGAAGAGCCTGGATGGTGATAGAGAGGATGTCACGGCCACCTTCCTACTCATTGGGAGTGAGGGAGCTTTTTCAGTTGAGCCATTTCAGCTCAAGGTCTCAAGTACATGGTAGAGGAGGTATAATTTCACATTATGTTTTGTACTTATTTACTTTATATGAGCAACATATTGTATCAAGAATGATCATCCCTTCTTTCATTTTGTATAATGTACTTGCAGCTACTTGTAGCATTGATTTTGGCTACCTTAATGGTGGTTTGTGGGGGAAGCCACATGACTCTTGGTGTGCACCATTAACACCACATTGTACATTCATGTTCACATTTTATGAGATGACTGTGGCAGCAAGCAAGTGGCTAGTAAAGCACTTGTTATATTTTTTTTTGAGGCAGGCATGGAATGCACTGTGCTGGTTCCTCATGTGGAACTATGATTCACTCTTCGGTTTCCATGTGGCAGCTTGTTTTCATTGTACTTTGCTTCCATATGTTGCTGATGTCTATATACTCATGGGAAACTTTGTTTGGAGAGTGGGCTTGGAGTTGAAGATGCCAATTGGGAGTATGATTCTCCCCTTTTCACATGTTGTATGTTTAAGGAGAAACAATGGGCACACCATGATTTCCATGTCACTACCTTTCTCTTCATGTAGGAGGAGTTATTGGAAGAAAATGCATTGTTGGAGGAGGCACTTCATGGTTGATTCATTTTGTGGGGAGGCTTGGGCCAATTGTGGAGGCCATGAAATTTCAGCCCAATATTAGCAACCCCCTCATACTTATCATAAATGGAGGGAGAAACTACTTGGATGGAAAAATCTAAACTCTCCATTCAACCCTAACATGTTGCATAGATCCGGGGTTTAGGACTGATTTGTTGAGCTACCTAGGATGGCTCATTTCATTTGGATGATTGCATGGGTGAAGGAGTCACTCATTGGGAATAAGACTTCCCATGTTTTTCATCACTCCTACCTTGAGGAGGCCATTGAAAAACAAGGAGATTTCCACTTGCATCTTCTATTATCTCATGATGTATACTTTGGTTTTACACACTTGGAGGGATACATGGAGGACATATTTATTGCATACTTTGATGAGCTATGGTGGGGTCTATTGATGAGGAGGCCACAAGAAGAGGAGGAGGAATTTTTTCTCTACCTTGCAGTTGCTTGAGGACAAGCAACATTTTGAAGGGGGGGGACTGTAATGTTCCCAATTTTTAGCCTCAAGCTACAAGGAACATTATAGTTAGCATTATTTTATTTAGTTAAATAAAATGGGTAAGGAGGCCCCATAATCCTTGAGAAGGAAGAATAAACACTCCTCATGTGAAAGGAGGAAGAATAAAGTAGCTAAATTGAGCATCACATGGTGTGAATAGGATCGGATCATGCTTGATCTAGTCATTTTGACCAAGTCCACATACACTGTCTAGATACAATGTATCTCCTTGGTGGACTGTGCAATTTTAGAGGAGGATCACTTGCATGAGTTGGAAGGCACATGTGGATGGGACCCATGGTGGAGAGGAGTACTTTCTATATAAGAAGAGGAGGAGATCTATCGTTATTCATGCTATTGGTTTATCGTTTTCGTATGGTATGCTTAGAATTGCATACCCGAGCTGTTTAGCAGGGTTGTAGTGTTCTTGAGCACAAGGGTGTTCCTGGTTGGGAATCCCTACCTCATCCTAAAGGAAGGAAAAGGTTTTGAGCTCCATTTCCTCATTCCGAAATTTGGCCAAGCTTCCTCCTACAGCTACAACATTTTCCTATTGGGCAGAAAACGTTGTGTTGCTGGGTGCAGCAGCAGAGGAACTCATAGAGTCATTCTTTGGCTTGTTCTTCGGTGGAGAGCTTGTCTATTCATTGGAGGAGCAGAGGAGGAGACTCCCAAGCTTATTTTGAGATATTTGGCACCTGGCCAACCACTCACCATCTCTCACAGTGCAGTCTAGGGTTGGAACTATGTTATTTTATGCAGGCAGTGTTAGAGAGTTCATTAGAGCTCATCAGGAGGAGTTGTTTCTGAGTAAAGGAATCAGAATTTTTCTTAGAGATACTATCAGAGGAGGGAATTATAATTTTAGATCTGCTACAGCCTCATTTTTTGTTTTGATTCAGTTGCAGTGACAATTTAATTGTCACATTTGTACATTTTCCGGCGTTTCTAGCAATCTCTCCTAGATTGGCTAGAAATCTTGTATTGGAGCCCCTTCTTCTATTATTGGGCATTTATTTGTATACTTCAGCCATATTTCAAGTATATGCATCTATAGCATCAACTAATCTAATATAGATAGCGCAGTCACTGCTCTCCGACATTTTGTGCAGTTGCAGCAACTCATGTATTTCATAGTTTGATCATTGGAGATTGGTTCCAATAGCTTGGGTGGCTTGTCCCTCATGATTTTCTTGTAATTATTGCTGAGATAATAATATAATGTTGGCTGCATCATATTCCCTCTATGGACATGTTCTGATTTTTAGAGTTTCATGATTGTGTTCATATATTGTTGTAGCTCACTCTTTGAGCACTTCCTTGAGATACCCAAGGGTGGGAGATTTGTTTAACCTCCCTTGAGGGATTTATTTGAGCTCCACTTCTAGAAGTGTAATGTATGATGTATTAAATAAGGGATCCAAGTCCCCTTTTATCTTATTTTTACATTTCCTCACCCACCAAATGGCCCCCTTGACCATGGTGGTAAAATTCCCGAAAAGGAATGTTTACAAAGATGAAGTTAATGAGTGTCATGTTCAAGAGCGAATATCTACAAAATAAAGGATTTATCCCTTTCCCATTTTCCCTACCACGTTGACCAGTACCTCTTTATTTTTTAACAAGCTTGAGGAGGATAACATATGCTTGATGTATAATTCCACCATTCAGGTGAATCCATCGCTATGTGATGTTTTAAAGAGTCTAGCGAAGGTGAAACTCGATCTTTTCATGATGGAAAAGTTTGTCACTATTTGACATTTTAACGATTCTAATGACAGTGAAAACTTGATCTTTTTTCATGTTTAGAGAGTTTGAAAAAGGGGAAGGAAAGAAAAATCCATAAGTTCTTTCTCATAAAATTTTCCCTCAATTCTGAAAAAGCATAAAATAATACTTTAGAGAACCTCCTAGCCATGTTCAACTAGGGTTTTCCTTTTTCGTAAATAACCTATTTCAGTTTGGAAAAGGGTTAAACTTATACTGAGTAGATGTTGTTTCAATTCCTTTTACGAGCTCAAAAGGACAAGTGCTCGACAATATTTTCATGTTTTGGGAGTCTAAAAAGAGCTTAAAGAGAACTCCAGGGGGTTCCTTTTTCATGTTTAACATAGCTCTACAAAGAGATAAAAGTGTGCTTTATGGTAGAAATTCATTTTATGATCATGCACGTTGAATTCAATGTATCGGTTGTAAACCTACTCAAAGAACCACCAAATAGATTAAAAATACCTATTTTAATAGTAAAAATGGGTAAAAACTATAGTCAATTCATTAAATATGCATAAATTAATCAAAAATTCTATTAAAATAAGAATTTACCAAGTCATTTTTACCATTTCACATTTACCATTCAGTTTTAGTGCTTTGAGCGCTTTACCTCGAAATTTCCCAGCAGGCTGGATGTAGAATTTATAGGGTGTTCCGAGATCAACCAAAGTGCACCCACTCACAAAAGATCAAAAATTAGGCACACCGCATAATCAATGCGGGGTTAAAACCCTCAAAGAGGGAAATATTCCACGGTCTGAGCCAACACGGCCACTTCAGGCAATTTATTAATATAAAAAGAAAAGTTACATATGCTAGGACCAATTCACCCTTGGATGTCAAAAAGTGTGTTGCAGAGAGGCTGGAAAGAAGGCCAATTCCTATAGAACGATCTGTATTCCACTCAAGAGTGCATTGGACACAATTCAAAAACTTTCATCTTGTATTCTGCCCAAAATTTCTCCAGTTTTTGCATGGAATTGATCCTAACTAAGCCTATAGTTTGATTTCAGACTTTGATCGGATCATAATGTCGATTACATGGCGAGAAAGAGAACATGACGAATAGGATATGGTTGCCATAAATTATCATGGCACTGTGAGAGCTCTCAGAGACTGTGGGTTGCTCAAGTACTTCAGGTTGTGAGGGATGAGGCAACACATGGAACTATTGTAGTTATTGATTCATTCATGGGATTCAATACTACAGGCATTTCACATTGGGGACAAAGTGCTCCAAATATTGGTTGATGACATTTACTTTCTGACGGGTTTGTCGATATTTGGTGCCCCCATTTCCCTTGCAGGCTCCATCCGTGGAGTTGAAACAGTGAAGGACTACATTTGATAGCTTTGTCAACCAGAAACTGAGCCTAAAAAATATGGAAAGATAAATATCAAAGATGTATGTGATATGCCTTTGCAAGTGCTCCTATTCACTATCACAAAGCTAGCTGGCAGTGTGAAGCTACATGTCGCAAACATATCATGCATGCAATATGTGCTTGAGAGTCTCGAGCCAACCATGTTCAAATGGGTTGAAGTAGTACTCCTTCAGATGAAAGAACAACTAACCAATGTACAAAGTGGAAAGACCAAAAATTTCAGCTATGGGTCGATCTTGATCACTTTCATTTCAGAACGAGTTCCATTGATGCAGCCACAACATGTGACACTGGGATTAGTTGGTCCTAGAGATCCATGAATGCAGCGGTGGGTAGAGCTGATGGCTAGCCATGCTGGTCAGTCATCAATCTCGTTTTCCACTACATTCTTCAATTGGCTCCGAAGACAGAATATCTTCATAGAGGAGCATCCATATGCAGGGATGGATTTCCACAGAGATCCAGATTTAATTTTACCAACCGATGCTCAATGGGGTGCTATACGTAAAATGTTGACCATGTTTTTTATTTTTTAGGGTCTTTTACATATTTTTGTGTTTTTTGATGTTTCCAAGACTAAACTAAATATGTTTTAAGTATGCAGATGTAGGTATCGTTTGACTAGTGGTTTGTACATAGCAGGTGGGAGAACCAAAAAAGAGGACTATCGAGAGAGCAGTCCTTCAGGATTTGGATTTATCTGAGACTCTTGCATAGTTGCAGCAGAATGTGGAGGGATTGAATCTTGGGATACCAAATGCCCACATTGAGGAGTTACCTATGAGGCTACAACATCATACCATTAGTGTGATAGCCATTGGATGAGGCTATTGCGCATAATAGCCCAAGAAGTGACCTGATATAATGAGCATTATTAGGTCTACTTAGATTATGCTATGTCTGTATACATTTTGAGGTCAGATGACCAATGTGGCTTGGACACAATTTTTGTAAAAAACTCGATATAAATCTATTTTACTTTCAGTGTTTTTCTACAATTATGTGCAATCCTATTCAATTGTATGATGTGAATTGAAAATCTATCTTTACATATGTTGCAAATGTCTATTTAACACATAATTCGCCAAAGAATCAACCAAAGTGTTAAATTTTATGGAAATATGTTGATATTGGATGTAATCAAAATGTCTTTCCAAAAGAAAAACTCTATGGAACATACAATGAATTGCTAGATTTCGGATAGTATAGATACTAGTAAGCTATAGTATGACAAGTTTTGAGTCCAGCCTAATGATGATGCAATGAATGCCAAATTAAATGGCATCAGAGAGGAGTTTGATCAACCCGCTATACTCTGCGATATTTTTGGTCAATTGACCAATACAAATCCCTTGGAAACTCACTAAATCACCACTTGGAGTGAAGATGGCCCATGTTGCAGAGGATAGATTATGAGTACTATGACTAGCACCATCGGCATATCCAACAAATGGTTCCGAAGATTTTGAAATCTGAAAAAATGCAAAGCATATTACTAACCACATGAAAAAATTTAAAAGACACATTGCTACACACACACAATTAAAGTATATAATACAATGTTTACTATGCAAAATCAGGCATAGTAACGTTTAAGATAAAACCCATTGCGAGGTTGCGACAATGGAATCCCATCATAATCTACCAACTCTTAGGCACCCTTAGCAAGAATGCGCTTGAAAATGTAAGGGTTGTGCCATAATGGTTCAAATTTCCCTGTTCCTTTCTTATCAGCTTCCTGATCATAAAGAAAGACTAGGTCTCCTTCTGAGAAGGTGTGAGACTGGACATTACAGCCATATTGTGCCTTAATTCGTCTCTTATGTGCTTCCTTGGCCAATGCAACTTCACGATGCATTTCATCTAGATGGATGAGACCTAAAAGACGTGCCTCTTCTTTAGAAGTGTCAGATATCAGGTCAATCGTGAGTTTCGATGATGGTATTTCGCATTGTATCGGTAAGATAGCTTCCAAACCGTAAACCAGCTAAAAGGGAGTAAATCCAGTTGCGTTTCTCATCGAGCTTCGGTATGCCCACAAAGATGAGTACAAGATCAAATGCCAGTTTCGTTTATGAACCCCAATCATGCGTTGAAGCATACACTTAAGAATCTTGTTGATAGCTTCAACTTGTCCATTATCTTGCAGATAATAAGGGGTAGAACTATCATGCGAGAGTCCTAACTTGGTAGTCAACTCATCCATCATGTGATTGTGAAAGTGTTTTCCATGATCTCTGACTATGGCTTGCGGCACACCAAATTATGTAACCACATGGTTAAAAAAGAACAAGGCAGTTGTTTGTCCCATGTTGTTGAATGTAGGCATCACCTCGGCCCACTTGGTAAAAAAATCGATGACGAAAATAATATACCCATAAGCCCCGGACGAGCAGGGGTTACATTTCATGAAGTCAATGCCCCATTTTGCAAATGGTACAACAGCGGCGAAAAGATGCATTGGTGTTGGTGGCAAGCGGGTTTTACGATCAAATATCTGGCAAGCATGACAAATTCTAACTGCGATAATGCAGTCGCGCAATATGGTAGGCCAGAAGTAACCAGCGCAGAGAATCTTCTGTGCGGTAGCATAACCAGACAAATTTCCACCAATGTGGTAATCATTTAAAACTTTCTCGGACTCCTCATGCATGAGGCACCTACGTAAAATAGCATCAACACCACGAAAATAAAGTGCATCGCTGACGATCAAATAATCTTTGGCTTGGTAACAAATACGTCATTGTTGCAAGTTAGAGGTATTGGGCCAAAAAATTTGGGTCCAGAGATAGATGATGAAATCTCCATACCACGGGTCAAATGACCTGATCAGAAACAAATATTCATCTAGAATTGATGGTTTCGTAGTAGACTCAGTGCTACTTGAAGGAAGGTCACAGATAAGCTCAGAAAACACCAAAGACTTATTTAACTTGGATTTAATGAATTCCAAATCAAATTCTTGCAAAATGACAATCCATTTTGAATATCCCCCCCCCCAGAAATTGACGTGAAAAAATATATGTCATAGGGTTGTGATCCGAAATGACAGTGGTATTTCGTAGTAGGATATAATGGTGAAATATTTGTACAACTTGAATGACTGCCAAAGCAAGCTTCTCAATGTATGTGTACTTAACTTCCATATCATTGAGATTACAACTCAAATAATAGATCAGATGTTCAATCCCATCTTCTTCCTTGACTAAAACCATAGTGATGGTTGTTCTGTAGCGGCGAGATATAGGAAATAATCATTATGATAATTTGGGGGATAGATTAATGATTCTCAGATCAGGGTATCTTTAAGAATACCAAAGGAAGCTTGCGCAACCTCATCCCAATGGAAGGGAGCCCCCTTTTCCAGGATTCGAGTAAATCCTTTAGCCATTTATACATAGATAGGAATGAACCTCCTTATAAATTTAGCCTTCCCTTGGAGTCTCTATAAATGAAATAGATTGGAAGGAGCAGGAAAATCCAGAATGGCTTGGACCTTCAATGGATCAAGCTGAATTCCATCTTTCGATACAAGAAATCTAAGCAAACGACTAGAACCAACACCAAACACACATTTGTGTAGGTTGAGGTGTATTTTATAGTGAAGACATCGTACAAAAGATCGCTCTCAAATGTAGTGAGTGGTTAGCTAATTTTCGTGAATGTGCAAGTAAGTCATCCAGATACGGTTGAACTATGTGTTTGATGTCATGAAAAGTATAATTCATTGCCCTCTGGAATGTTTCCCTATTTTTATTTAAACCAAAAGGGAGCTTTCGATAAGCGAATGTGCCCCAGGGACATATATAAGCAGTTTTATATTGGTCCTCTGGGCGAATATTGATCTGATTGTAACTGGAAAATCCATCCATGAAAGAAAATATCTCACATCGGACACATTCATCAATAATTTGGTCGATAAAGGGAGTGGGATAGTTGTCTTTCAGACAATCATGATCAACATCCCTATAATCGACACACGCTTTAATTTTTCCATGTTTCTTCATGACAGGAACAATGTTAGAAACCCAATTGGTAAGCGAAAAAGGGTAAATGAATCCAACACACAAATGTTTTTCAACCTCTGCTTTAATGGCAACAAATTTATTAGGGTGAACTAGACGATGGTGTTGTCGTACCAGTTTGAGATCAGGATACATTTTAATCTCCTGTTCAATAATGCTGGTGTAGATACCTGTAATTTCCTCATATGACCAAGAAAATACATCTCGGAATTCATGAAAAAGAGCACGATAAGTATGAAGTTCAGATGGAGAACAATACACACTGACATGAATGTTTTCTACAATACCAGGTTTGGTCAAAATATCGATAGAAATCATTTCTTCAATATTTGATGGGTTTCGCTTAGAATCTATGGCGTGGATAGGAATAGATTGCATCAAGAAATCTATGACTGTAAGGTGATATAGTTCAGTTGGATTATCTTCACTGTAATATGGAAGATGGGATCTCTGATGTGATGCTTCCCATGGTTCTTCTTCTATCATCATGGATTCCATAATGCTCTCATCATTCAAGAATACACTTGAAAAATGATTAGAAGAAGTACCATAATCTAAAGAACGATCAACCGAAACGGTTGGCAACAAAGTATTTGGATTGGCCGCATAAGCCAAGAAAATTGATTGCCATGCTAGCTCAATTGGACTTAGTAGCATGATGTCTCCCAACCTATCTACTTCAGAATCATTAGGAATCTTCCTTAAGTTAGATGAAGAAGAAGATATCATATTGTAGGTCTCTATATTTGCAATTTCCATCAATGTCGCAGGCAACGGTAATGAAAAGGTGCCCATTAGGGAAAAATGATTAAGAGTCCTACACCAATGTTATGAAGCGAAGGTGGGGGTCTATGAACAAATGGAATGCTTCTAGTTGCTTAGGAACCAGAGGCAAAGAAAGAGAATTATCAATGGTTGCGATACTTCCTTTATGGGGGATGTTGATCATACGAAAATAAGTAGATACTACAATAGTCATAGCATAAAACCACGGTCTTCCAAGTAATATATTGTAGTCAAGGGGTCCTTGAATGACCTCAACTTCAATAGTAGATTATTTCCCCCCTAGTTTGACTTGTAGGCTACTAATAATTCCACAAGTCATATATGTATGATTGTCAAAAGCTTTCAACAACGTAGGTGATTGTCACAAATTCGAGAAGCCAAGTGACTTCCAACAAATCATTAACATGATACAAGTAGATGTGCCTTCATCAATGATAGTGCAATGAATGAGGCGATTCAGGACATTTACTTGAATCAATGATGCTAGATGTGCTAGTAATTATGGCACATATCCCACATGATTAAAGGCTACAAGATTTGAATCTGTTGAATTGATTCCACCAATCATGGAAAACAAAGCCTCCTTTTGGGAGGGAAAATTCTGAATAACCTCAAGTGTTGACATAGCAGAAGGTGACTGAGCCAGATCTTCTACTACATTATAATTTTGAGTTGCATGAGCTTGAGGGTTTAATGTCAATTTATGAACTACTCCCTTCGGCAGCTTTATTGTTAACTCTGGAATGATAGGTGGTAATGCCGAGTCAGATGAGGTTGAAGTCGAAGTGGTAGGTTGATATGTAGCTTGACCATTTGACGATGACAGAAGATAACTATAAACTTTACTTCAATTTGACACCAAAACATTAGTTTTGGGCTTAGTGGCAGATAGCATAAGCACTTGCGAACTAAAAGAAGGATCCGTAGCAACCATATGTGTTTCTGAGTTTGGAAAATTATTTGTCAACACTGTAGATGCGACAGAAGTCTTAAGAAGCTTTGGGACTTCTAAGTGGTGCGGGAAATATCACATAAAATGCTCCTCATTACATATCAAGCAAGGGTAACAAGGTTTCTAAAAAGAACTGGATGAATCAGATGATTTTTCCAGAGGTGGTGAATTTGATTTATTCATATCTTTCCCCTTCTTATTATTTCGAGGTTTCTTGTCACTTTTGCCTTTGTCATATGACACAACATGGATTTCAAAAAAATACGTAGGATTAGATGCAATAGGGTTTTGATTTGAAACATCAAGTGTAGAACCATATGGTCGACTTGCTTTCTGAGCACTAGAAGAACCAATCAAACCATCGCCAACATGAATGTCTTGACCAGATGGAGTACGAGGAACAGTAAAATTTGGTCACGGAACATTTGGAATATTTTCATAGAGCATGCCATACTGAGTATAAATCAAGTCCAGATACTGGGCACGAGCAATTACTTGCTCTTCAGTGACAACACTGCCTTTGGCCACATCCTCGGTGATAGATGGCAACAAGGACTTAATAAACCACTAAGCTAAAATTTGATCAGGAACAAATGTCTTAAGCATTCAACAATGATGACGCCACTCATGTATATGATCCGATATATGAGTAGCAGTTGTCTGTTTAAATCTGGTCAAAAGTTCCATTCTAGTTTCATATATGATGCGTAGCTAGAAGTGGGTTAAAAAATTAGTGGCTAAGGCTGTAAAGTTATCAAAAGACGCTTATGGTAATTCAATGTACCACTTCGCAACTAGACCAGTAAGCGTTCGCTAGAAAAGTCAAAATCTAACAAAATCATCATTTAAGGAATTAGATGAAAACCATAAATGATAAGTCATGATATGCATAGACAGGTCTTCTCCAGAATTTTCGTTGAATTTTGGAATGTCCGAGGGTAATTTATGAGGAATCACCGATCACCTAGGTAAATAATCAATGGGATCATTGGTGAGACAGTTTAAATCAAGTAACTCTAATGTTGCAACAAACAGAAATTGTCGATTAAGGTCAGGTTGAGCATAACCAGGATAAGATGGAATCGCTTGGGCTATAGGCCATTTCATACCAACAAATGGATTCTATTGTCGGTAACCCAGATAGGGGTACGCTTGTTGAGCAAGACTTGGATAAGCTTGATACTGTGGGAATTCTTGTTGTGGCTTCCATGGGATCTAATAAAAATTTTTCCTACTAGGATAATTCAGACCCAGTTGTGAATAGACAGGGCTAGTAGAAGCCCGTGACAAAAGTAAACTAGCCTATAGTTGTGAAATTCCTGATACAGATGGTTGTTGAATACTAGCCTAGGAAGACGGAGTCTGTAGACACGAAACTTGAGTGTTAGGGGTTGAAGGACTCGCTTGAGAAGACTGAGAAACAACCATAGAAGAAATGAAAATACAGTTATAGTGGTGGCAATACACTCTTACAGTGGTGACAATTCACTATTACAGTGGCAGAAATTCACTATTTCTGCTACTGCAACATCGAGTTGTTGCTACTGAAACAACGAGTTGTCGCTCTCTCTCTCTCTCTCTCTCTTTAAATATACAATATATATGTAAAAGAAAAACATAGTAAATAACTAAAAATATATGGTAGAAAAATAATTTTGTTTATTAATGGTTAACTAGAGAAATTTTTAATACAAAATATAGAATTTGAAAATATAAAGAAAATTTTAATTTTGAGATGAGTTATAGTGGCAACAATACACTCTTACAGTGGCGACAATTCACTATTACAGTAGTAGAAATTCACTTTTTCCACTACTACAACAACAATTTGCTACTACTGCAACATCGAGTTGCTGCTAATAGAACAACGACTTACTGCTACTGCAACAACGAGTTGCCGCTACTGCAACATCAAACATATTTGGTGATCATTACTGGATCAAGGACCTAAGGATTTACTCAAAATTAAAAGTTATAGGATTGGGTTGAAACCAATATGGTTTCATAGGTCTCATCTTCCTAATTTTGGCTCTGCAAACAGTTTGAAAAACGGACACCGTATGAAGAATTTATTGCACTTTGAATGCCGAGTGGGTCCGGCGGAGCACGGAGGGGCCAACCCTCCTCCCATGGAACCTCATCACATGAACATTGTGGGAGCTTAATGTTAAGAGAACTTAAGGAGCCTAATATCAAGTTTAATATTTAATTAAGCTTCAGTTAAGTGGAGTTTAATATGTCGTAGATTCTGGAGGTGCTCCCAAATTTAGGCAGACTTCCACTTTTAGTGGAGTTAACTGGCAGTTGCCCCACATTTAGTGGAGGAAATTGGGGCAAAGTTGTTTTGGTCATAACTCTCTCATTATTGAACCAAATTGGATGAAATTTTAGTCAATTTTGGGTCTATTTTACCTTTGTAAGACTTTGGGACAGCTTTCAGGTCGAATGGAGGTGATATTCAACAACGTTTGCTTCAGGGAAAATGAAGGAGCCATCAGGGCCACCATGAGACAAATTTAGTTTGAGGCCTAACTAAGGGAGTTAGAGTCCTTTTCCAGATTTCCAATAGTCTAAATTAGATAATTCAGATGTTCTGAATCTAATGACATGGTTTGAAGAGCATGTAGAGAAAGTTTGAAGGCCAAAAAGTTTCAGTAAAGTTCTAAGGGTCATTAGTGCTAGCTTTTTCCAACAGCAGTACAGGGTTTAGAAAGAGTTGTTTCAGAAAATTTGCAGTGAACCAGTGGTCATTATTGACTGAAAAAATCATTCTAAATATATTTACAGAGGTTTTATCAATGTTAAAGACTTTTATAGGTTGAAAACTCAATAGAGAAATTTTCATTAACCCTAGTGCCAGGGGGTGCTAATAGGTGATTGAGGCGAAACTGGAGCAGCCAGAGGCTCTTTTTGATGAACCAAAACTTTATCTTGACTATTTCAGTAATTTTGGAACCAATGGAAGTGGTTTTAGAACATTTTTAGAAATTATAGAGCTCGAAAAGCTGATGTGAAGTTCTGGGCAGCCCTGGGCAAACCATGGAGGATAACCTATTTTGGGGATGCAGTGCTCAATTTGAGCAATTTATTAGTTGGTTTTTGATGTCTGATGTGTGTTGGATACATAAGGAGTGGTTTTAGTGACAAAGAAAAAATTATAAGGGAGTTTGTGCCATTTATAAGCTTAGAGTAGCTTAGTGCACCGACAGAAGGAATTATGTCAACAAAAGCCTAAAGCTATTTACAGAATTTGGACAGACAATTGATGGATATTTATGGTATTTTAATTCCTTTGGATCATTGTTTTATTCATTGGAATTAAGTATTTACTTTAAAAAAAAAACTTACCATAATCCGAAAGCGCTGAGTCATGATGACAAAACTCAAAGGAGACATAGCCCATGAGATTTCGAGTGAACTCCTAGATTAAGATTTTTGTTGTGTTTGAATGATTATTTTCTGCCTTATGTTTCTATCATACATGTTAAATTACAGCAAGAAAAAATAAATTTAAGACACATAAACAATAAAAATTCATACACCATTTTCAAGTAAATAATTCCGCAAAATTGTCAAGTATAAGCTAGATCATTTTAATTAAAGCTGAGTGGTAGGTTCTTGAAGTACATACAAGTTATCCAGACCATTTTCAGATTAAGTTGGTATTAGAGCCAAGTTTCTTGCTTGACAGAGCACTTGGTTTCTTTCTTGACAGAGCACTTGGTTTTTTGATTGTATAGCTTGAAAGGTGTTTAAACAGTGTAAAAGATTGATTGTTTTACTGTTTGCAAATTGATTGTTGTTTGAGTTTTCTTGAGATTTGGGGATAGCTACTGATTATCTAAGTCCTGGAGAGGACAAAAAGGATGAAAAGGCATGAAGGCATATTCCTTACCCCAAGGGACCTCAAGGTCACTTTTGGAACAAACCCTCTTAACGATTGTTTGTTAAGAAGCTCTTGGAGTTTGTTTGTTGTTTGGCTGCTTGAATAAGAGTTTGTCTCTACATACATTTGGTTAAAAAAGCTTGTCATTTGTTTTGAAAGATTTGAGAACTTTTTTGAAGTTCCTTTTGTTCATTGATGTCATAATGACAACTTCTATAAGTGAAGTTTCCTCCTTCACAAGATTCTTTGATGATGATATGAAGCGTGACTTTATTATATTGAAGGACATGGTGCAGATTTTGTTTAAGGAAAAACGAGAAAGCACTAAACTTCGTGAATAGTTGTTTACCATGAAGGAAGAGAAGGAATAAATTCTTGAAATATTGCATGATATGGAGAGGAAACTCAATCAAGACCAAGAGGCTTTGACCAAGAAAATGCATGAGGAAGAGGTAATCCATTCTAACTTGTCTTCAGTTTCCTCTTTAGAAAGATGTGTTGGTTCTTTCGAAAAACATACCAAAGGTATAGGGTCCAAATTAATGATTAAAATGGGCTATGAAGGCAAAGGATTAGGCAAGCATGCACAAGGCATGGTTGAACCTGTTCTTGTTGAGAAACGACCCAAGAATCTTGGTCTTTGTTATGTGTAATTTAATGGCAAAGACTCCAAAGCCATGAAGTCATGTGAGGCTAATCTAAAGGGAACTTTTGTTCCAAGTTCTAAGATGCAAATATGTCAAATTTTTTTCAAATATGATTTCCATTGCTTTAAGCCTTTGTTGCAGCAAGAAGATGGTAAACATGTATCTTATGGCAAGCATGCAAGTTCATACGGTTTTCAAGACAAAAACGGTGATGTTAGTCTACAAATGAAAGCTGTAGCCTCTACTAGTTAATCTTCTCATGAAGACAAGAAGGATGAACATTCAAAGCAACACAAGAGGTATAAATCTTCTCATGATCAATTTGATTGTGTTTCTGCAAAGCATGATAATTTTACATGCTTAAATGGAAGAAAGTTTTGTTGTACATATTGTGATGGATTTAACCATGTTGTTTCGAGATGCTGGATGAGGAAGAAAGCATACAGGAAGAAAATGAGGCAAAGACAACTTTCAAAGAAGGTGCATAAGTTTTGCACATATTGCCAAAAGAGGGGACATGTTGTCTCTCATTGTTGGACTTTGCATCCAACTAGTCATCCAAAGCACATGTAGCAAGAGGACAGAAAGATTGGCGCAAGTGGAACTAAGGATTCCATTATTGATGTGAAAATGGAAGATTAAAATGAAGAAGTGTTGCAACAACAAAAATTTCCATGGAGGTGGCTTGGAAAGAAGTGGATGGAATTCTTAACATAGTAAGAAATACTCCTTTGTACATGCACATTTTGGTTGTATGCATGTATTTCTGTTGAAACTTTTGATGCAAGATTGAATATAAATGCAGTTTAGTTGAAGGAATTTATTTGTTGTTGCAAAATTTTTCCATGGAGGTGTAAAAGATGAGTATGATACTCACTTATATTGCAGCAATATCTTTTAGTTCAGCTCTTTAGCCACCCACATGTTTTAGGGATTATGTACTTGTTGGTACTTGAAAGGAAGAGTTGGAGGTGTACATGTGCATGGAAGTTGTATGTGTAAATAGTGAACTGTAAATAGGTTCATTGTACATTGATACATGTGAATGTGTTTTTCAAGATGTATCATGTTGTTTATCAACTTGTGTCGATTGTGTCGCACATTTTTGTTGAATTGTGTCGATTGTGTTGCACACTTTTTACATTGATTTTGTGTCAATTGTATAGCACATTTTATGACGATTTGTTGTTGATGTCGTATGTTGCATGATTTATGTTTGAGCCACCTTGGATCATTGATAAAGGTAGCGATGTTCAGCTACCTTCTGTAAATTTCTCGCCATAAATTTTTTGAGTGACTGCAAGAGAGGAAGCTCTTGACAGGAAGCTCTTGACAGGAGGATAAGTGCATCAAGGAAGGGAATTGTGAATTGCTTTCTAGTTCTAATTAAAATTCACTAGCCATGCAAGGCAAGTGTTTGGAGGACGAAGAGAAGAGGGTGCAGTATTCTCATTTTCTATACAGATCAATTTCAGTAGTCCAAGAGATCTTTTAGGGTCCAAAAGCTTCTCATTTGGGAGGTGTGATTAGAATTGGATCAAGGACCTAAGGATTAGCTCAAAATTAAAAGTTATAAGATTAGGTTGAAACCATTATGGTTGCATAGGTCTCATATTCCTGATTCCTTCGCCACAAATGGTTTGAAAAACCGACACTGTATGAAGAAGTTATTGCACTTTGAATGCCGAGTGGGTCTAGCGGAGCACAGAGGGGCCAACCCTCCTCCCATGGAACGTCATCATATGACCAGTGTGGGAGCTTGATGTTAAGAGCGCTTAAGGAGCCTAATTAATCTCAGGTTTAATATTTAATTAAGCTTCAGTTAAGTGGATTTTAATATGGCGGAGATCCTGGAGGCGCTCCCAAATTTAGACAGACTTCCACTTTTAGTGGAGTTAACTGGCAGTTGCCCCACATTTAGTGGAGGAAATTGGGGCAAAGTTGTTTTGGTCATAACTCTCTCATTATTGAACCAAATTGGATGAAATTTTAGTCCATTTTGGGTCTCTTAGAACTTATGAAGACTTTGGGATAGGTTTCAGGTCGAATGGAGGTGATCTTTAGTAGCTTTTTCTT
Organism: Pinus albicaulis; assembly: GCA_034641835.2. Classification (NCBI taxonomy): domain Eukaryota; kingdom Viridiplantae; phylum Streptophyta; class Pinopsida; order Pinales; family Pinaceae; genus Pinus; species Pinus albicaulis. The sequence continues at coordinate 51,276 of JAXQQM020070355.1, forward strand.
CAGGGAAGATGAATGAGCCATTAGGGCCACCATGAGACAAATTCAGTTTGAGCCCTAACCAGGGGAGTTAGAGTCCTTTTACAGAGTTACAATAGTCTAAATTGGATAATTCAGATGTTCTGAATCTGATGAGATGGTTTTTAGATCATGTAGAGAATGTTTTAAGGTCGAAAAGCTTCAATAAAGTTCCAAGGGTCATTAGTGCCAGCAGCAGTGCAGGGCTTAGAAAGAGCTGTTTGAGACCATTTGCAATGAACCAGTGGTCATTATTGAATGAAAAAATCATTCTAAATCTATTTAAAGAGGTTTTAGAAAGTGTTAAAGACTTTTAGAGGTCGAAAACCAACAGAGACATTTTCATTAACCCTAGTGCCAGGGGGTGCCGATAGGTGATTGAGGCGAAACCGGAGCAGCCAGAGGCTATTTTTGATGAAAAAAAATCTATATTGACTATTTAAGTCATTTTTGAACCAATGGAAGTTTTTTTAGAACATTTTGAGAACTTATAGAGCTCTAAAAGCTGATGTGAATTTCTGGGCAGCCCTGGGCAAACTGTGGAGGGTAGCCTATTTTGGGGATGCAGTGCTCAATTTGAGAAATTTATCAGTTGGTATTTGGTGTCTAATGTGTGTCAGATACAGAAGGAGTTTTTTCAGTGACAAAAACATAATTCTATGGGATTTTGTGCCATTTAGAAGCTCAGAGTATCTTATTGCACCGACAGAAGGAATTATGTCAACAAAAGCCTAAAGTTGTTTATAGAATCTGGACAGCCAATTGAGGGATATTTATGGTATTTTCAGTCCTTTGGATCATTTTTTTATTCATTGGAATTAATTATTTACTTCGTATATAATACTTACCATAATCCCAAAGAGATGAGTAATGATGACAAAGCTCAAAGGAAACGTAGCCCACAAGATTTCGGGTGAAATCCTAGATTAAAATTGTTGTTGTGTTTGAATGATTATTTGCTGCCTTATGTTGTTGTCATACATGTTAAATTACAGAATGAAAAAATTAAGTTAAGACCCATAAATAGTAAAAATTCATGCACCACTTTCAAGTAAATAATTCTGCAAAATTTTCAAGTATAAGCTAGATCATTTTAATTAAAACTGAGTGGTAGGTTCTTGAAGTACATACAAGTTATCCAGACCATTTTTAGATCATTTGGGGACAGAGGGGACAAGGAAAGAAATAAATTTTCCAAATAAAAGTGAGTGAATTTACCTTTGGTATTGTTCTAGAGGTAGCCTGGTATTCTGTACAACTCCACTCCTGGTATTTCTCCTTTTCCACGCCTGGTATTTTCCTCACTCGACTGAATGAACACCATATATACCTCCGAATTTCACCACTTGACCGAATGAACACCGTATACACCTCTGAAATTTTCCACTCGACCAAATTTCACACCTTAAACCATCTGAATTTAACCATCCGATTGAATGAAAGCAGACTCCCTTTCCTCACCACTCAATCAAATGAAAAAATAAACCCTTAGTCGATGGTTTGAGCTCCAAATTCAAATCGCCTAGAAGACTGGTTTCGGTGGTAAAACCAGTCCGTGGATCGCATGTTTCTTGAAAAGCCATGCATGGTAGATAGCAAGGCCATATGCAACATTTAATATCATTAATTAAAATGGAACTCCCTCCCATTTTTTAATGTCATTATTTCCATCCTACCACCAGCCATCAAAAAATCTATTTTCATATCATATTAGGGTTCCATTCTGAAATTTTTGTCATTCCATTAGGTCATCATACAAAAATTTGGTCACTGATTAGGGTATTTAGATCATTACTACTCCTTTCACCTCCATGGTCAATGGACATCATCATGGTCAGGTCATTCATTGTTGAAAGAGTCCCATAGTCATCATGGTCATCATTCAGCTCATTCTTCCATGTTGTGTCATCGTTAGGTCATAGGGTCAAAACCATGAAAATTGGCATTTCACCATCAAATTCATCTTTTGAAGGACTAATAGTAGTCAAATTTTTTCAACAAAGGTTTTAAAATCATGTTTTTATCTTAATTATGATGGATTATATGCAACTAAGTTCTAAGGCTCTAGTTCAAATCAGAATGTGAAAGTACATGGTGGGTCCACTACACCACCAAAGGAGAAAATTGATTTTCAAAGCTACAAAGAAACTAAAACAAAAGTTCATTTTCTCATTCCACATTCAAGAGACATCTCTCTACCAAGAAAACTTGACACTCCCATTCTCACAAGGCCATTTCATGCCATCAAAAGGAAAGTTTTCCTCTTGTGCTACGCTTTTGCCAAAGGGAGTTGTGTTTTCCCAAAGGTACCCAAATCGTCATTGTAGAAGTTTCTTCAAAAATTTCAGGTTCCAAACTATCTTTTCCAAGTAAGTGTCTTTGTTTTTAGCATATTTGTCTCTCAATTGTGCTTAGAAAGCTCATTTCCCTCTCCTAGGTTTTTGAGAGCACTTTTCTTGGTTTCATGACTTCTGTGGTTAAATTATCAACAAATCTTGTATCTTGATGCTCTTACACCTTTCCCTATCCTTAATATACCTTCATAAACACTTCCTATCACTCTTATCCCTCGAAATCATCATTTTTCCACAAACCCTAGCCTATCACTACAATTTGACCTTTTCTAGACTAGGCCTGTGTTTTTCCCTTTTGGACCCCTTCCCCTCACTAAATCATTGAAATTATACTTTCCTATACTTCCTAACATCTCTCCCTACCTCCAAAAATTTTCCTAATAATTTAGAAGCCCCATATCCCCTGTATTTCCCTTCATTCTTATCAATTGCCCAAATCCCTTGTTTTGCCTACACTAAACCCTAATTTCCTCTCTCATTGAGCTAGGGTATTCTATGGAATCAGAGACAACTGAGAAGACGAGGCATAAGGGAGTTCATATCAGCAATTATGAGGCCATTCCAGCTCATAAACATCATGTCTCCATCATTTTTCAAGAAGTCATTCCAAGGGACAAATCAGTTGCTGCACATAGGGCTAGTTTTGCTTCAAAGTATGTTTATGACCAAATGGAGATGAATTTCAAAAAAATGATTTTTTTTGTTTGTTAATAATAGACCAAGGAAGAAAAACCTCCTTTATTTGTTACACATATGCTATGGTTTGGGAGGAATGCTAAAAATATAGTTGCTATAGGAGAGTTGCTGCACTTCTGGAGTAGTCTTGGGAAAATCCACTTGTCTCATTGATGGAATGTCCAAATGACTTGTTTGATGTATCCAATTATAACTAGACAGAAATAGGTTTCCAATGAGCTATCATGAGCTTAATTTTTAGTTCAGGAAGGCCTCCAAAAGTTGCCTGCAAGAGCACACTGTGATTTTTTCACCCCCATTCCGCACTTTTTGACGAGTCTTGGGAGAATTGATTTTTGAGGGGCTATACTTGATCATTTTAATTTCTTTATAGGTCCATTATGTAGGTGACAGAAATATATTTCCAATGAGATATCATGAGCTCAATTTGGAGTTCAGGAATTCATCCAAAAGTGAGCTAGAAGATGGTGATGCGCTTTTGCCAAGAGCACTGCGCTTTTGCCTAGGGCGCTGCACTTTTTCTAGGAGCCTCCAAATGAAAAATGGTCACCACCATTGGATTCAAAAGGCCCTATATATAAAAAATTTACTATTGGAACATCAAATTTGGACTTTTTGATATGGATAAATGGCCAAAAACATCCAAAAAATCACCTTTCTGCCTCTTTTTTAAGGCTAACATTGCGCTTTTGACCAGTCTTTGGAGATTTCCGTTTTGAGGGCCTTAACTTAATCATTTTCAGAAATTAAGGGAATTTTTAGAAACTAGACAAGAGAATATTTTCCATGAGATATATTGGGCTCAATTTGGACTTCAGAAAGTCCTCCAAAAGTGACCTTGAAGTTAGCGTTGCGCTTTTGTCAAGGGTGCTGCACTTTTGCTTCAGGCATTGCACTTTTGCTAGTTCACTGATATTTTCCAGATTTTTGAATTTTTCTTAGTTGGTTGATGAATTGAATGCCTTTTTATGGATGTAATTGATGAATTTAAATGTAATTATGTTCCTAATGGTTACTAGAGGTAGATACATTGGGTAAAAAAGTATTTTTGGACAAATGAATCAATTTCACCAAAGTTAGGGATGAGTTTGTTGACCTCCCTAGTCTTTTGGTTTCCAGTTGAGAACTTTGGGGATCAGTTCCACAAGTCAATTATTCTACCCCTGAGAGTGGGAGAAGTAGTTTTTAGCCTATATCTTTCATTCCTTTTGACCTTGCAAGGTTTGGATGTTGTTGGATTAATCACTGAACAATATTGTAATCAGATTTTTGGCAAGTAATAACAGACTGAGTTGCAACTATTTTGATGGAATTATTGTGGTAAAGTGATTTGACATTGTTTCTTATTATTTTTTGCAAATGTGTGAACGTATTGTGACTTCATATTCATGCCATCTATGTATGTAATTATTTCCTAAGTCAGAAAGAAAAAAATCATTTAGCTTATGCTTTGTTTTGGAGGAATAGTTATAGTTTGTTTCCATCTTCTTCTTAGTAGAAAATAATTCATATTTCATATGCTCTTTTCTCAAACCCTAGCAGTCTAAACCACTCCATCAAAATATACTTTTGTGTTGAATTTATTACCTACCTTTCTCCATTAGATCCCTGCAATTCTGATCCTTATTTTCCCTAACCTAGTTCTTTCCTTGACCTATTCACCATCCATTACCTCAAAATTCAATCAATAAAACCCCTGTGCTACTATAACTAGCCTAATATCTCATTGATCCAGTCATATTGGTGATATCCATTTGAGAGAGCCCTCCCCTTTCTAGTAGGGCTAGCTACTTGGAAAAATATTGGTCTATGGTTACCTTTGTTGGTCTCTTCTCAGCCTCGGAGATCTGGTGGAGTGATAATACCATTCAAATTAAAAATTTGAAGGGCAAGGTGTCACTTTGGCTCTAGAGTGGTTGAGTGAGTTAGCTGGCTCGCTCGTGTCTAGTTGGATATGCTGGCCTGCAAATGGAGGGAGAGTGCCGAAAGAGAGAGCTCACTGCCCACAGGATATGGATGGCGTGTGAGTTAACAAACATTAATTTCTATTTCGTTAACTTTTGGGATGGAGGGGACGAGCTCGTCGGAAGGCATTTTCCAGTAGAGAAGGTGCGCAAAACCCAAAGGGCGTTTTGTCGAATGGTTAGCCCACTCCTTCATTTAATGTTTCTTAATGTGAGTGATGATGTGTTCTGACCAAAATGATAGCTAATTTCCCGTCTCACTATTCATGTTTTTAATAATTAGATTCAGATTCTCTCTCCGATGCACATAATTATTTTATGTAAATTGCGGATGCGCTGAATTATTTTATGTAAATTGTGACACTCTCACAAAAACAAAGGTTGACCCTTGAATACAACAAACTCTTATAACGTACTTTTTCTACGTGAAGGGCACCCACAAGTCTAGTTTGATGTAGAGGACACCAAACACTCTCAACAACTCTTCTTTTGTAAAATCATGAGAAAGATCATGAGAGATGGACTCGAAATATAAGAGGGAGGGAGGGAGGGAGAGAGGGAGGGAGGGATTGATTCTTTTTGAAACTGTACAAATTAAAGAATGAAAAAAAAGGAGTTACCCATAGTAGATGGAATTTACTACTTTAGGATTCCATCTTGCACCAATTACCATTGGGTTCTAGTTTGCACCAACTCCCATAGTGCACCTATGGTGTGCCTACCCGCTGGCCCTCATTGCCATGTTGTTTTATATAGGAGATGCATGATTTCCCTAACAAAGATTTATATTTTAATTTGGAAGGACCAAAATACCTTCATATAGGATCCACATAAGGAGGAGTAGGTGCCATGATAGGTGGTTTTAGTTCCATGAATCATAGGATGAGGTTCAAATACGTAGGAGATTGATTCTAGGTGGTTGAGGATAAGGTTCCTCAATAATATTTCTAGACTTTACTTCTATTTTTCAGCTAGTGAGAAAGGTTGTCATACTTTTTAGTGGAGAGAAGTTCGAAACACTATGTAAGGCACAATGATTGAACTTGTGATTTCGTAGTTTATTCATAGGTAAAGTGCAACACTGCTTTAAATTAGGGCTTTTAATCAATGCAATACAAGATTATTGTAATTCTTGAAATGGTATTTACTCTAGCTTTGTAGGGGATTGTTGAAGGGTTTATCGGATAGCGAGAGATTTGGTTTTAGGGTCTTTTCCCTCATTGTGACAAAATGACATGTAATAGGGAGTTTTCTCGAGACTATGAGCAACTTCTTGACATGGAAAATGAGGGATGAGTCATTATAAGCAAAGCTTAGAGGTTGTTTCATGTAGATTTATTCATTCAACTTCCCATGAAGAAAGGTGCTTTTAATGTCCAATGTACTTCACAACCTTGAGAAGTAGCAAGTGAAAGAACGAATAGGACTAAATCGATATTTGTAATAGAAGTTAAATTTTTCAAGTAATAAATAACTTCAACCTATGATGAACCTTTTATTGCATGGAATAATTAAGTGTATTCATGTTACCCTCTATTAAAAACTTGGTTAGGTACACCAATTTGCACTAAATAATCTAGGCTTCATGTAGAGAATATCCCTAAAGTCATATTTCATTATGGAGTTCATTTGTTCTTGCATAATTGCTTCCCATTCAATTTTAATACTTGTTTCTTTATAAGTTTGAGGATATTTTGGCTCACTATGATGCATCATAAGAGCTTAATGACTTATACAAAACTAAGAACATGTCTTGTGAGTACCTGACATATTATCAACTAATGTCCTGGTTGTTTCCCTTCTTCTTTCAACCCATTTTATAAGTAGAGCATTTTGAGATGTAGGATCTATATATTGAATAAACCATGAAGGCGCGAGATTGGAAGAATAAACCATTGATTAAACTATCAGAGGATTAATTAAAGTTGTTGGTTTAGTCTCATCATCATAAGAGTAAGAAACATCATTTGAAAAAGATACAAGTAACAAAGAAGTAGAAGAAGAAGAGATAAGTGGTAAATAAGATGTAAGCATACAAGTCAATTGGAGTTCATCAAATTGAACATCTCTCTTAAAGAAAATCTATGAAGTGTGAGAAAGAAAAAGTTGGTCGACTTTTACATCTTCAACATAAATAGAAAAAATGCATTGCTCACCTTTTTATTGCATTTAAATATTCTTTACATTAGGAATATGTTCCCTTGCTTCATGGTTAGACACTTTAAAGTGTTTGACATCAATCTTGATTTGAGACTAAGATTCTTTTGGAGTTCATTCATTGCAAATTGTTTAAGAGTACAATTTGATTAGCACTATTTATAACTTCTGCTTATTAAAACCATAGTGCTGAATTTTTTGATTGAACGATAAATTTTGCCATTTATTTACATTTTCAATATGTATCCATTCTTCTATGTAGTGTAAAGTGCAATGTGTTGCAGGTGAGTGCCATTATAAATGTGGATCCTCTAGACTATATGACCTAATTTCTTTTCAAGCAATGCTTTAAAAGAAAAAAAGAGATTGAAAACTTCACTTCAAGAAGTAAACCCAAGTGTGCCTTATGTGATCATCAATGAAAGTGATAATATATCATGCTCCTAAAAATGATGGATTAGGAAATGACCCAATGATATCACTGTGAACTAATTCAAGTGGGATTGATGTTGGCCATCAATGACTAGAAGGAATTAGGGATCGATGTGATGCTTACCCAAATCACAACCATTAAAACACCATTTTTGCATGATATAATGAGTAGAACATGCACCATTTGGTCCTTCAAGAGTTGTTGCTTGTAGCATTTATTCAAATGACCAAAAGTTCTCATACCAAAATTTTCTCAAGTCACAGACATGATCAAGAAGAGTGAAAATGTTATGAAGATTCAAATTCATAAATTTATATGACCTTAAAGAGTCATCAACATGTCTTGAAGCTACTACAAATTTATGGAGCCTTTAGATATCTATTTATGACATCATTAGGTAATACTGAATAGTTTTTCCATCACCAAAATGAGATATTTGAAACATTGAAATAAAATTTGTAGAGAGATCATGAACATAAAATGTCTTGTTAAATTTCCCACTAGGACGATCTATGCAATCTTGGATGTTCAATCATCAATATTGGAGAAAAGATCCATACAATTGGTCATATGGTGAGAGACATATGAGTTTAAGATCCATTCATGAGATGGTTGACACACTATTGTAGAAATAGCATGAGGCTTAGAAGAAGTAGAAAAGGTTGAAATATTAAATTGAATATTGTGTATTTTCATGGCAACTTCCAACTCTTGCATCTTCTCCCAAAATGGATGTTAATATGCCCATATTTACCACAAAGGAACAAGATCTAAGTGGCTTGTTTTCCTTTGAACTGGTGCGTTATTGAGACTTCGGATGAGGAGTCATTTTAGGTGATTTTGTAGTCATGGGTTGTTTGGATCCTTTAAATAGATTTTTGAAGGGTTTGAAGCCCTTGTGATTATAATAAAACAATACTTTTTCCTTACTACATGTATCAAAGTGCACCCATATGAAAAATTATCTTGCTCATGTGTCAACTAATCAAAAAATAGCTCAAAAGTAGCAATATTATAATTTTTTCTTGTTGCAAATCTAATTTAATAAAAAATAGAGACACAAATATCAAAAGGGGCTTTCAATTTATAGAGAATAGTCATTATTTCCTAATAATCTTCTTTACAATCACTAAGATAGAGTCTTAAGGGCTTAAATTGTGTGATATAATTCTCAAATTGATGAAGTTTTGAAAAATCAAGGGTGATGAGTTGATTTTCAGTTGATGAAAAAATATTACATTTGTCTTCCCAAAGAGTTGTTCAAACTTTATCCTTGCTTCTTAAGACATGCTAATATATTGAATGTGGAATTTAAGATCTTCAAAGACCGTCCATGGCTAATTAAGTCTCTATCTTCATCATTATGATTAAGCCATTTTCTTTGCTTATCATCATGAATTATTCCAAGAGGTAGCCCAAGATTCATTTGATTCTTTGGATTCGTGCCAATTGCACACATAAGCTTTTTATTATTTTAAATTACATAAAAGTTCCAATTTGTAGTCCACACATTTTCTATCTCCTTTTTGAAGTCATTAAGATGATCGAAAAGAATAACGACGACTTCAACTTAAACACATATGCTAGAATACATCCCATTTGATCTCCATTACATCAAATATATCTTCTAGGAGCTCTTATGGCACCATATCAACGATTTTGTTTAGCACTAACTTAGATAGTTGTTGCCACAATCTTGTTTATTTGAAACTCTGAAAATGAAATTGTTGAGATAGATTTGAAATGACATTGCCATCTTATGAAAACAAGAAATTATTTACATGCATAAAGTAAATGATACAAAATCATGCACAATATAAATAATACATATTCTTAACACCATTGGTTTAGTGTGACATGTCTTGAAGTATGAAACTTGACTATGACACAAGAAGAGTCATGACCGCATGTCTTCTCAACAAGATTCCACTAGAATATATTCCCTTTGAATTGCTCCTTTATAAGATAAAATGATGTGGAGGTGGTGGTTGATGTAGTACCACAAGGAATTCTCAATTGCTTAATCAAGGTTTGAGCGATGCAACAAATGTTTCTCCTTTATTCCACATAGCATCATATCCTGTACTCTAGTAAAACTAACAACTTCCCCTTGCCAAAATTTGGGCTTGGATCATACCAATAATTATTCTAGTTAGTGTTGCTAAGTTAATATTGAAGTAATATGTTTCCATTAAGATGGTCATTTAATATTTTTTTGGCTATTGTTTACATAAAAGAAATGGAGTTAAAACATAAACTTGAATAGGAGATGAGGATATACAAAACATAAATACAAATATTGATATCATCATTGCTACCCTCATAGATTTTCTTCTAAGTACTGTAGGATTTGTCCACGGCAAGTATCTCTTGATGAAACATGGATTCCACAAGAATACTATGTTGTCCCTACGCTAAAACAAATAATTTTTTTTATTTAATGATCTGAAATAGGTGTTTGACTTGTTTTTCTATGCAAGCACCTTCTATTCCATTTAAAAAAAAACTTAAGGATCGTGCTCATACATCCAATTGTGTAATTGAATTCTTGTGTCAAGTTTATGTGTTTTTAAAAGGCTTTATGTGTGAGCAATTAACAATTTTTTTTAGCTGATTAAAGGCATGAACAACAAACATAATTTTCAGAAAAATAACCACCAACACACAACAGCAAAATAATAAATGGGTTCACCCTCAACACTTGGGATATGGCCTCTTGAGCCTCCATCATTGGACTAGGTTCTCTGGGATTAAAATGGTCAAATTATTTTACAAGTTGATGCTCAACTACATTGGTTTTTAAGACTGCACCAATGGGCTTAGAATACCAAAATACCCTTAGATTGACTGTTTAATCATTGGAAATGGACCTTGGCTCCCTTGGACATGATCTCTTCTGCTGGTGGCTTTAAGCTTACCTGAGCTATCCTATGGAAATAAGACCTGTATAAGTCTTCATATACTCCTGAAACTTGTCTCACTGTTTCCAAAACATGTCAATCATGTAAAATGCACTATTCATTCTCTTAGAATGGCCACTGGCCCCTATGGCTATGCCTCCAACACGTGGTGGAAATGGCTCCTTGAAAATTCCCTATAGAATTTTCACAACTAGAAGTCTCCAAATGCTTCTGACATATACACCAATGGCTTCATAAGGCCCAATACAGTCAAAATTTACTATTCTATTTCGAAATTTGGTGGAAAGATGCTCAAGATAGAGCACAATCAATTTTTCCCCATTTTCCTCCACCAAAACTGGGAAACTGCCAGTTAAATTTCTAAAATTAGAAGTCCGCCAAAAATGGCGCAACTCCATAATTTCTACCAACCATAATCTTCGGTTTAATTAATAAGAAGTGCATTTTATGAGCGGATAAGCAAGGTTTAATGATAAGCGTGTTTTATGCGCTAACGATGGTTCTAAAGATGGTTTAACGTGGGTTAACCATGTTTATTCGTTAATTAAACTCCATTTAATTTGTCGCCGGTTCAACAGTCTTAGCACCCGGACTTCGGGCTCTGACCACATGGGGAGGGGGTTGGCCCGCGGGGCTGTCCCCCTCCAATCCCCAATGGTCAGGCCATACTAATTCAAATATGCGCGGAGAGCCTACGGGTTAAGAAACACCCAGTAGGCGAGATGGTAAAACATGCGGATTGTAGGCGTGAGGTCAGGAGTTCGACTCCCACTCCACCACAATACTTTTGCACAATGTGATAATTGAGTCCTCCGTTAACTTTGTCGACTCTGCCTTCAATCTGAAACCTCCGCCAATATAGTTAGAAGACCCTCCAACTTTGGTCGAATCTGTCGTGGGTTTAAAACTATATAATATATATATTGAAATATATATATATATATATATATTAAAATAATGCCACCATGATCATAAATGTCCAAAATTAATAAAATTTGACATTCGACCCCAAGGTTAGGAGATGGCCCACCAAAGAGGACAAGTGGCGCCCTCTGGTTGGGTTGTACTCCAACTCCTAAAAAAACTTCAAATTCCAACTTACGAAGATTATTGGAGGTCATTGGACAATTTATCTCTTCAAAAACCCATCTGACGAATCTGAAGACAACAATTGTCATAGTGCCACTGGCTGCACTCTGGAGAATATTCCCTGTAATGCTGACTGTACCTGCCACATCATGATTGTACATGTTCTGCTCCTTTTTTGTTTGTTTTGGAAAACGAACAACATACGACATCTTAGTCATACGAACTCGAATTTTGATGAAACGAGTTGCACCGGAATTCTGGGGACAAACTCTATTCGGTTGTTCAGGTCTGAAACAATTTTCAGCACTTTGAAATTTTCGCTAATTTTAGGCCCTGAACCAAATTCTAATCATTCCTTCCAACTAACGGGCCTTTTGACCCACAAAAGATGATGATTATCTTCTTGAGCTTCAACACTCTTCTGCTTTCAACTTATATCAACTGATTTTACTTGAAAATTCTTCTTTGACAATCACCTTAACATGCCTTGCATCGCAACTGGCTATGTATCTCAACCATGCTCTCTGGCTATTGCTAAACCACTTCAACATTGCTGACTGTTGTTGAATGATACATATCCAGATGTACCACATCGATCTCTATGTGCTTGGAAAAATATTAGCCTTCCCACTGAGAATGAAGTCCCTCTTGCAACAAATGCGTACAAGCTTATTCTTGGAAATCCTCTTATCCAAATTAAACTTGCAATATGAGTGAACTCTTGGTGTCAACACAAAAATGCAACTTGTTCTACAATGGCTGCAAAACACTTTGCATCTCGTCCACTTCCCACTAAATGGATCTCGAACTTCCTACAACATTTTGTCACAAGAACACAATAAGTATTGAAAATAAAACATTATGCAACAATTGATATAACGACCACCTATTTTTTTCTCCTTCAAAGAAATGATTGTCACCTCCTGTAACATCAAGTACATGGCGATATTCTTGCACATTAGTGTATCCATTATCGATTCACAATCGACAAAAACCATCGACTAAAACATAAGTCGATCAATATAATCGACAAACATAGTCGACAAAAAGCATGCAACATCAACAACACAAGTTGACATGAAATATGCAACACAATCGACATAAATAGATATGAAATGTGTGCGACACAATTGACGCAAGTTGACATTAAATGATACATAGTGGCAGTACTCATGCATGTATCTATTTGCAATGAAACTATCACAAGTTCTCTATTTACATATACAAAATTTCATGCATATGCACACTCTTCAACTCTCTCTTTCAAGTACAAACAAGCACAAAAATCCAAAACATATGGGTGATCATAAGAGCTGAACTGAATGATAAATTGCTGCAACATAAATGAGTGACATGCCCATATTTTACACCATCTTCATGAAATTTTTCAACAAATAGAAATGCCTTCAACTGAGCAACATTCACATACAATCTTGCATCATACAAGTTGTGATAATCTGCTGCAACTTGTCATACTTTCAACAGAAATTAATGCATACATAAGGCTGAAATTTGCATCTATGTACAAAGAAAATTCATGCCTTACTTGGTCAAGAAATCAAGCCATTTCTTACCAATCCACTTCAATGGCGATTTTTCTTGTTGAACATCCTCTTCTTGTGAATCATCTTAACTCACATTGATGATGGAACCTCCTCTTCCATTCTTGTTAGTCTTTTTCTCCACTTGCTTCAAATGCTTTGGATGAGTGGTTGGATGTCCCTTCTTCTGGAAATGAGTGAAAATATTTTGCATCTTCGATTCAAGTCACCTTTACTTTGACTGTTTCCTATATGCTATCATTCTCTTCTAGCATCTTGAAAATTGATGGTCATACAAACCATAGTATGAACAACAAATTTTTCTCCCAGTCATGCATGAAGATTTCTCATGATTAACATAATCATAAATAACATTATTATAGGAATAATTATACCTTGAATGTTGTTGTGAATGTTCATCTTTATCACCTTACTGAGGAGATGAACTTGAAGAGGTTACAACTCTATTCTGAAGACCAACAACAATTTTCATGTTCTTAGAGCTGGCACAACTCTCTTGTTCGCCATAAAAGCATCTTGTTGCAACATGGGTTTCAAACAATTGCATTCATCTTGAATAAAAACTTTACATGTTTGAGGTTTTGAACTTGCAACAAAATTCCTTCTTGGAAGTGTTCCAAGTGCCTTCATGGCTTTAGAACTTTCTCCATAAAGTTGTCCATAGTCAAGACCCAAATACTTAGGGCTTTACTCAACCATAATTGGCTCAACTATGCCTTGTGCATTTTTTCCTAATCCTTTACCTTCATGGCCCATTTTGATCATCAATTTGGACCCTATTCCTCTAGTTTGTTTTTAAAAAGAACCTACACATTTATCTTGAGAGGAAATTGAAGACAAACTTGAATTATTTACCTCTTCTTCAAGCACATGCTTGGCTAAGGCTTCTTTGGCATCATGGAGCTGAGTCTCCATATCATGCATCTTTTGAAGAATTTCTTGCTTCTCTTTCTTCATGTAAACCAACTTGTCTTGAAGTTTAGTGTTCTCCCTTACATCTTCATACAAATTTTGCACCATGTATTTCATGATGTATAATTCCTGCTTCATCTCTTTATCAAAGAGTCTTGGAAAGGAGGATGGCTTAGAATCACCACTTAATGAAGTTGCCATCATAATGTAATGAATTAAATAACTTCATAAAAATTCAAAAAGCTTCAAAAACTTCTTTATTGTGATTTGAGAACCAACCTCTTAACCTAACTTCTCCTTCACACATAAACTTTCAAACTATTAAATTCTCCTTGCACAATTCAACAACCAATAGCTGAACCTAGCTATCCTTGGCTACAATGAGCTAATCTAAGATCTGATACCACTTGATCTGAAATAGGTGGCTAACTTTTTTTGTGATGAAAGAACCTTCTATTCCATTTAAAAAAAACTTAAGGATTGTGCTCATACATCCAATTGTGCAATTGAATTCTTTTGTCAAGTTTATATGTTTGTAAAAGGCTTTATGTGTGAGAAATTAACAATTGTTTTTAGTTGATTAAAGGCATGAAAAAAAAACATAATTTGCAGAAAAATAAGCAGCAACACACAACAACAAAATAATAAAGGAGTTCACCCTCAACACTTGGGCTACATCTCCTTGAGCCTCCATAATTAGTCTAGGCTCTCTGGGATTAAAATGGTCAAATTATTTTACAAGATGATTCTAAAATCCATTGGTTTTTCAAACTGTACCAATGGGATTAGAATACCAAAATACCCCTAGATTGACTATTCAATCATTGGAAATGGACCTTGGCTCCCTTGGACATGATCTCTTCTACTGGTGGCTTTGAGCTTCCCTGAGCTATCATGAGACAAAAACACCTGTAGAAGTCTTCATATTCTCCTAAAACCTATCTCACTATTTCCATAGCATGTCAATCATGCAAAATTCACTATTCATTCTCTCAGAATGGCCTCTGGCCCCTCTGACTATGCCTCCAACACCAGGTGGCAATGTCTCCTTGAAACTTCCCTATAGCATTTTCGCACCCAGAAGTATCCAGATGCTTCTACAAGCTAAACCAATGGCTTCATAAGGTCCAATACAGTCAAAATTGACTATTCCTTTTCGAAATTTGGTGGAAAGATGCTCAATATAGAGCATAATCAATTTTTCCCCAATTTCCTCCACCAAAATTGGAAAACTATGAGTTCAATTTCTAAAAAGAAATCCGAAAAAAAATGGCACGCCTCCATAATTTTCTCCAACCGTAATCTTCAGGTTAATTAACGCTAAGCACGTTTGATGGGCAGATAAGAAAGGTTTAATGATAAGCACATTTTATGGGAATATAAGGAAGGTTTAATGATAAGCACGTTTTATGCGCTAATGACGGTTTAACGTGGGTCAACCATATTTATCCGTTAATTAAAATCCATTTAATTTTCCACTGGTTCAACAGTCTTAGCACTCGGACTTCGGGCTCTAGCCACATGGGGAGGGGGCTGGCCCCCACCAACCCCCAACGGTCGGGCCATATTAATTCAAATATGTGCGGAGAGCCTAAGGGTTAAGAAACACCCAGTAGGCGAGACGGTAAAACATGCGGATTGCGGGTGTGAGGTTAGTAGTTCGACCTCCACTCTGCCACAATAATTTTTCACAATATGATAATTGAGTCCCCCGTTAACTTTGTTGACTCTAGAAGACCCTCCAACTTTGGTCAAATCTGTCGTGGGTTTAAAACTATATATATATTAAAAGAATTCCACTATGATATTAAATGTCCAACATTAATAAAATTTGACATTCGACCCCAGTGTTAGGAGATGGTCCACTAGAGAGGACACGTGGCACCCTCTCGTTGGGTTGTACTCCAACTCCTAAAAAAAATTCAAATTCCAACTTAGGAAGATTATTGGAGGTCATTGGACAATTTCTCTCTTCAAAAACCCATCTGACGAATATGAAGATGACACTTGTCACAGTGCCACTAGGTGTAATGTGGAGAATATTCCCTGCAATGCTGACTATACCTACCACATCATCACTGTACTTGTTCTGCTCCTTTTTTGTCTATTTTGGAAAACGAACAACAGACGATATCTCAGTCATACGAACTCGGATTTTGATGAAACGAGTTGCACCAGAATCTTGACGATGGACTCTATCCGGTCATTCAGGTCTGAAAAATTTTTGAGAACTTTGAAATTTTAGCTAATTTTAGGCCCTGATCCAAATTCAGATAATTTATGAAGGCTAAAATTAATCTTATTTAAACCTCTTGCTTGTAAACCTCTTCAATTTTCCTCCTCCAATCTCTGTTTGAACAACATATAGGAATCCACATACCTCAAACATTAAATTCTAACCCACATTTTCATTGTAAAACCTTATTCCTTAACATTGTCAATGTTAATGCAAAGATCATAGTTCAATCACAGCTCCTTATCTTTGAAAAAATAATATATTAATTACTAATGACTAATAAATTTTACAAAGTTAACCAAGTGTAAAAAAGGGCTCGAAGACATGTTGAATCTATCCCAAACATGTAGAGACTAACAGATAGATTAAAAAATATTTATCTTTTTATCAATAAACTTAGAAAAAATAAAAATATAATATCTTTTGAAACACTTAAAAATAATAATCATTGCAATATTATAATAATTAGTAAAAATAAAATTCAACAATTATACAATCTATCTAAAGCCTAATCTAAAGTAAATGTTTTGTTATAAATTTACTTTGCCACTCATAAAATGAAGATTTATTTCTTCATCATTGATTTTTATTTCATACATTTAATTTACTACTCTTAAAAATTAAGATTCCTCATGAAAAGACCTTCACTTTAGTGACTTGACGTTTATTGAGTTATTACCTCGATCAGCGTGTCACGCAGGTGCAATTGAATGAAGGTTGGTGCCACGCGGGGTCGAGCACCTGACCAACCATCCTAGATGTTAATGAGATGCAGAAGATATGTACTTGGCATGATCGGAGCTAATGGAAGTTAAAGAAACAACAGATGGCCAACAGTGGATGTTAGAGGAGACTGGAGAACCACGCCGAGAGTGGAGGAGGGTAACGCATAAGATTAGCATGCAAAGCAGGAAGGTGATCAATTTCCTGTTTTTATGACCTGCCAGATGAAGCAGAGGGAGTGGTGGAGCAACGCTATCATCCGGTTAAGTGGTATGTAATGGCTCTCGTCACCCTGGTATATCAATTCTCTGTTCTACCCATGGATGGTAGCATTGATTGTGGTAAATAGGTTTCTTCCTGTAACGGGTTATTCTGTCAGTTGGGAAGGGTCTTTACTTGTTCTGATTTCAAAGGAATTAAAGGGCTGAGCATCCTGCATGGTAAGGAAATTGAACCCTGTTTCTGAAGTCTATCCATAGGAAAATCTTGGTTTTGTTCTAAGCTTAATTCTGAAGCTCGAGTGCGTTACTGCCTCTGCAAAAAATTTAAAATAATAATGCGGTTGATCTATTTGGTTTTCATGTTCTACATATAGGAAATTCCTGGTTTTGTTTTAAATTTTATTAACAAATCCTCTGCATCAACTTCAAAACTAGTTTTATGGAAATTCGTTATCACAGTTCTAAGATAGGGTCTGTGGATAGGTCGCAAGGTTTGCGTTTTATGTTATTATGCTTACACTGCATGAACACTTGTCTTCTGGGTCTGAATCCTGGGCTACCATCACTGAAAAGCGACAATTTAACCTCTTCCCTCATGGTCAAAATAGGTCTAGCCATTGTCCAGTATTACTTCATATGCAGTCTTGTCTTAGTTGTAATTGGTATTTCATATCAGGTTTCTGCTGTTATGGACTATTGAAAATTCCTTCTTCTAAAAAGGTCTCTTTCAAGGTTAATTTTGTAGTAAGTTTTTCCATTCAACATTCTGCCAGCTTGGCAAAACATGCGTCTCCACCAGTTACTAACGGAGTAGAGGACTCCATCAACATCTGCAAGAATTATTTCATTAACTTTGCTCTGCAATATACATGATTCTCCTACATTTTTACAGGGAGATCATTCTCTCAAGCTATCATGGCAAGAGGTCAATCCGGGGAATGGAAAAGTACACGAAAAGGAAAGAAAGAACAAACAATTCAGAAGGAGGAGGGCCTAAGCAAGCGTGGCAGGAAAACTCACAAAGAAGTTCTCGAAAATATCTCTGACCTTTATGAAGCTGGTAATCCAATTCAAATTCGTAATACCATTCATGGATGGGAAAGGGAGAGTTCCCATGAAGATGAATACATAAAACAGTAGGAGGCCACCTTGGATTTTCTGTGTGACCCAGGAAATACTAGAGGAAGGGTATCTTTGTTTCATCAATCGGTGAACACTTACTGGAAACTCAAATGCATCTTGGCAAAAGCCATGGCAGGCATGCAGGACACTGGAGGTAACCCAACAGTGGTATCAGAATTGCAGCAAATAAAGAAGGAGATTTGAGATATTGCCAAATCTCAGTACCATGCAGCGGCAAGGATTGGGAGGATCGAACATCAAATTCAAGGGATGCAGCAAGTTGAGATGCTAGGATCTATTGCAAAGGACCCAGCTCCAATAGACTCTTCTGATGGGTGAAGCTTATGTTTTCTTGTTTATTAATTTTGAATGATTTTTGCGGAATGCTTTAATAGCTACTATTTAAAATGTTGCTTTTATGGACATAGTAATGTAGTTATAGTGGCAAGTAGAAGGAAAAAATAATACCAATACTGGTTGGCATTTAATTCTCTCAAGTGGCCAACAGACCTAGTTTCCTTCAGACAGGTTGAGGCTATGTCATGCATCATTACCTGTATAGCAAATTTCTTTTTGACTAATAGAAAATAGAAAGGCTCTACTAAATTTAAAGAGAAAAATACATTTATTAAGTTATTCAACCATAATAAATAAAAGAAAAAAAGAAAATTAAATCTTTTTATTGATTTTTATTTCATAAATTTTCAGACGTACTTTTAAAATTTGGATACTTCAAA
Source organism: Pinus albicaulis (assembly GCA_034641835.2). NCBI lineage: Eukaryota > Viridiplantae > Streptophyta > Pinopsida > Pinales > Pinaceae > Pinus > Pinus albicaulis. The sequence goes on from JAXQQM020070355.1 coordinate 70,418, forward strand.
AAAAAACCTTAAAATTAAGATACTTTTAGTGATTTGACATTTATTTAATTATTTAACAAAAATAAATAAAAACAAATAAAAAATCTCCGTGAAAAGACCTTCCCTTCTAATAATTTCTTACCAGAATAAAAATCAAATTAAAAATAAAACTTTTTCTTGCTAGTTCCATCATTCTTCAAATACTTCCACGAATAATCATCTTTTCTTCTTTTAATAGTGATCCCTTTGGTCTTTTGGTACATGTAGCAATAGAAAGAAGAGGCGGTGATAACGTTTTCTCCACCATTGGGCCATTGTTTTCCGTAGACAAAACAAATGAAAATGAATGGTAATTACAGAATTATTTTTGCAGTATGTTTTGCTTTGCATGGCTTTAATATTTTATAACTCGTATTTTAATTTTTAAAACTATTTTATACTTATTGTATTTTTCTTTTTAAATTTCTATACTTTTATATATTTAGTATTTTGATTGTTTAAAATTATTTTATTATTTATTATTTTAATAAAAAAAAATTTCGTTGGATGGCAAAGCATACAAAGTTAAATAGTAAAAAATAGAGAAGAGACCGGTGGTAGAAGAAATCTTATCTCTACATTGGGCTCCACCTTCCACTAATTAGCATCGGGTGCCCATTGGGTTCCAGCTTGCACCCATTACCACTCTACCCACCGACATCCCAATAACGCTCTCCTCTCCTTGCCATCGTGTTTTTTACATGAAATGCACCATTGCCATAACCAACATTTACATCTCAATTTGGAAGGACCAAAATACCTTTGTTTTCTTTCAATATCTATCACTCTGTGTTTTCCTTGTTATTTTGCAGTTCTTAATCTATCACTTTGTGTTTTCCTTCTTACTTGAAGCTGTCTTCAATGGCAGACCTGCGAATGCCCACTGTCACTTCCACAGTCATCGATACCCCCTCCACCTCCAATAATTACCCAAAATATAACTTCAATGTATTTATAAGTCATTAGGGTCCCGATGTTAAAAACTCCTTTGCTACCCATCTCTACTGTGACCTTCATGCACATGGGTTGCAACCCTTCCTCTATAGGGAAGAATTGCAGGCGGGGGAGGTCATAGATTCTCAAATCGAAAGCGCGATCAGAAGCGCCTATGTCCACATCATCATTTTCTCTCCTGGATATGCTGACTCTAGATGGTGTCTCAATGAGTTGGTTCTTATATGGAAAAGGTCGGAGGATGTCATAATTCCTATGTTTATTAATGTGAAGCCCTCTGACCCTCGATGGGCCAATGGGGGAAAATATGCTAAAACCTTTTCTGAACATGAACAAAAATGTAGATACGACCACCAAACTCTTGAAAACTAGAGAAATTCACTCAAAGAAGTCTCCGACAGAGTCGGTTTCAAACTAGATGCCTATAATGGGTTGGAACTCTTAACTCTCCCTTCCTTATTATTAATCTAATTGGCAGTGATATACACTTAACATTTTGTATTAAATTTTACAATAAAGAGGGGGTTTTGTTAGTTTTGTTTTGTCTTGTTTGGTTGCCAGTTTCTAGTGACGAGGTGAGGTTGTTGGGGAAGGTCATGGAATGCATGCTTAAAAACAGCAGAAACTGCAGAAAGACGACCTTGTATGTGGCTGCTCACTCAATTGGTCTACAATCAAAAGTAGAATATTTTGAAAACATGGTGCAGCGGCAGAAGAATGACAAGGCTCGGGTTGTGGGGATTGTTGGGTTGGGTGGAGTTGGCAAGACAACGCTTGCCAAAGAACTCTTCAACTGGAAGAGTTACGATTTCAAGAAATCCTGCATCTTATATGATGTCAAAGAGATTGCAAGTAGAGAATATTTAATTTTCTTGCAGCACAAACTTCTAAAGGGTTTGACTAATACTACTGCACAAATAGATAGCATTGAGGAAGGCATACAAAAACTTAAAAGGCACCTTTTATCTTCGTATGTTCTACTAGTTATAGACGATGTAGATCATGTAGATCGATCAGTTGCATGCACTTTTGACAGTAAAGGACTTTTTACATTCTGACAGCTTAATTTTGGTTACATCTCGCTCCAAGTATGTTCTTATACATTAAGAAATACCAGACTCATCAATCTATGGGTTAACAGGTATGGACAAGCAACACTCCCGACAGCTCTTCTACTCGTATGCCTTATTTCGGCCTTATCCAGCACTAGATTTTGAATACCTGGTAGATGAATTTTGCAAGGCCTGCAATGGATTGCCTTTGTCTTTGAGAGTGCTTGGGGCACTTGTTTGTGGAATGAGTGAGAAATCTGATTGGGAAGGCCAATTGCATAAACTTCGCCAAGTAAAACTTCCCAGTGAGATTCTAAAGAGACTTAAGATAAGTTACGATGCACTGGACGCAGAAGAAAAAAAAATATTCGTGAACATTGCTTATTATTTCATTGGAGAAAATAGGCATATGGCCATCCGAGTATGGGATGGATCAGGTTGGAATGGTTTAATGGGCTTTCTAAATCTGCAAGGAAAGTGCCTTGTCAACATGGATGGAAATACCATAAAAATGCACGATCAGCTACGAGATTTGGGAAGAGAAATTGCGGATGAGGAAAATCATTTTCTTCATCTTTGGCGACCAACAAACCACATTGATGGTTTGTGGCAACAATGTTCTGTAAGTGCTTGAATTTTTCATACAAGTCTAAGGTTTCTCTATTCAATAGAAGCAGAAAGAGATCTTACTATCTTTCATTTGTTTGTTGTTTTTTTGGAACAAATAGGTAATTACGAAGGTGCACGGTATTAGGATGGTTCCTTGCCTCATTCATTACTATAATATGATGGTATCAAAATAAGAATGGTCATGGTTCAAAATTTTCTGGAAAAGAAACTGTCTGGGGACGCTGATGGGCAATACACCATATTGTTTCAGGAACTTACAACTTGTTGCAACTGAATATGGTAATTTAAAAAGCATATTGAGGAGGGTTGAGTCACCAAACTTGAAATGGTTACACTGGAACAATTGTCCCTACACTTGTCTGCCTTCCTAGATTCCTATGAAGAATATAAGAGTTTTAGAAGTGGTTGGAAGGAAATTGAAAACACTCTAGTGAGCAGAGTCTCAGGTCAAAGCTCATTCTTTATTTTTTCTCTGCTCTGATTTATGGTAGATTATTGTTGCTATTAGTATACCGAGCAATTTATAAATGAAAAGTGATCATATCTTAAATGCAAAGATGAACGTGACATTTCAGGCACCTCTGGAGTTGAGGGAGTTAAATATTTATGCTCCTACTCTTTCGAAGTTTCCAAAGTCCATTGGGTAGTTGATGCACATCGAAAGGATCGTGGTTACACCAAGTAAACTCAAATCATTTCCAGAAGAATTTTTTCATCTTCGGTCATTGAAACAGCTACTCTTAGATGATGCATCATACATGATGTCGCTGCCAGATTCTTTCTGGTGTTTTACAAACCTCCAAGAACTCTGTCTCTCATGGTGCAAGAGTCTGCAAGCACTTCCAGATTCCTTTGGGTGTTTGAAAAACCTACAAACACTCGATCTCTCACTGTGTTGGAGTCTGCAAGCACTTCCAGATTCCTTTGGTTATTTGACAAACCTCCAAAATCTCAATCTCTCATGTGTTGGAATTTTTGAATATTCCAAACACACAGGGAGAATAAAATTCTCCTCTACCTCAACACAGAGATTATAAATTTTTTTTGAATGCTGGACAGAGATGGCACAAAAATTGAAAACTATTTCATTAACATGAAAAACTATTACAAAATGGAGATTCTATCTTCAGAACAAAGTTTTTGTTTTACAATGGATTAGCTGCTACAAACGCAGCGTTACAATATCTGGTCTATGAATCTCTTTTTTCCTTTGGGCATTACACATAAAAAACAATGCACAGTCTTCTATTTTCTATTACAATAAGCCTTCAAGCTTTTTCTTTTATATGGCGCAGCTTTTAAAAAACATAAAATAAAACAAACTATTACAAAATATATTGGCACGGTTGTTTATCTCTGCGAAGGCACTATAGGGTTGATGCTGACATGGAATGTAGTGCTCCCGTAGTAAATCTCCTCCGTCGATCTCTGGTCAGTGACCGATTGCCTGGTCAATTTGCGGAGGCACCCCCTCTAGTTAACTTTTGTGCTACTCGTTCTCCCACAAACCGTTGGTCTGGTTCAACTGCACTCTCGCCCGTTGATCTGGGCGACGTCTAATATATGGTAGGGTCTAGTTATTTTAAACCTTTATACTCTGATCGTAACATTACTTTTAACCAAAGTTTAACAAAATTTTAACCCAGATTTCAAACTTCAAACAAACTACATTTCAAACTTTTTCACTTTACAAATTTCCCTTACGTCAGAAGACCCAAAACCAACTCGAACGCTTTCCTATTGGTTGGTGCTGGGCCCGCTGGAACTCAAACAAAAACATAAACCCTATTTCATAAAATCTTCACATAAAAAAAGTGGTTGAAGACGTCATGGAAAAATCCTATGCGATAACATGTGATTGGCCCACGTTCTGGCTGAGTTGGCAGTGGGACCACATCGCATCAGCGCATTGGCAGATGGATGAGCGGAAGAACTTTGGCGACGAGTGATTGCGATGTGCGATGGTGGTAGGGAGAACATCGCATCACAATATCGCATCGGTGATGGATCATCGGAACAAGGTTGCGGTGGGTGGATGGTTACTGCGATGTGCGATATGCGATGGACCCCACAGCGAAGATCACATCGTCGCACCGCAAGTGCATCGAAACAAAAACATAGTGGAGGTCTTTTACATTGTCCGTTGCGATGTGCGATGTGCAATATCGCACCATCACATCGCATCGGAACTTCACATCAACAAGACACAAAAAAAATTGGCGATGTTGAAATGACTGGTGGGGACCACCATGACGTGGCCCTTTCATAAACTCAAAATACTTGGTGCGTGAACAAAAAACTCTTTCTGTTTGGTTGGTGAGGGCTTTATGGCCCAATAAGACTATTCTTTTAAATACTCTGTTGTTGCGTGGTTGAACGACGAAAAACTTCAATTCCTTCTCTGCAAAAATGGCTGTGCCCATAAACAAAATTTACTTTGTAGGCTTCATTAAACCCGCTATTAAATGCACGAAGGTGTGCACTCAACCTTCTATCCCTATTGTACTCCATTTTTGCTTGCACGAGGTTTTGCAAGTGACTTTAATATTTTCAACACTCCCCCTTAAATTCAGCTGCTGGGTCATCTGTCATACCAAAGCATTTCCTCAAATATTCAAAAATATTTTGCCCCAATGGCTTTGTCAGAATGTCTGCAAACTGCTCCTCTGTTCTACAGTGCTGTAAAACAATTTCTCCATTGTTCACCAATTCCCTGATGTAGTGAAACTTGGCATCTATGTGTTTAGTTCTTTTCTGAAACACATAATTCTTTGATAATGTTATGGCTAAGCTATTGTCATAATAAATCACTGTCCCTTTTACCTGTTCTCGACATAAACTCCTCAAAATTCTTCTCATCCAAACTACTTGACATGCTGCTGTTGTAGCTGCCACATACTCTGCCTCTGCTGTAGAAAATGCTACAATAGGTTGTTTCTTAGAAGCCCATGAAATGGCTCCTGAACCCATGTGAAAAACATAACCAGATGTGCTTTTCCAATCATCTGTACTTCCAACCCAATCACTGTTAGTATATCCAATCAATTCAGAATTTTCTGAAGTGTTATATAGAATTCCATACCTTTTAGTTCCTTTCACATAACTCAAAATTATTTTTACTGCTTGCTAATGTGACTCCTTTGGCCTTTCCATAAATCTAGAAATCAAACTCACAACATGCATAATGTCAGGCCTAGTTGCAGTCAAATACATGAGGTTTCCAACTATGCTCTTGTACAAACTAGGATCAAAATCCTTGCTGTTGTCCTCTTTCTTGAGTTTCAATCCCATTACTGTGGGAGTAATTTTTTCCTTGCAATCCTGCATGTTAAATCTCTCCAAAAATTCATTTACATATTTAGCTTGAGAAATAAAAATATTATTTTCATTTTTATCTACTTCTATTCCTAAGAAATATCTCAACAATCCCATATCAGTAATTTCAAATTCATCCTTCATGACTGTTTTAAAATTCTCAATGAGGTAATCATCATTACCTGTGAATATCACATCATCAACATATAAGACAACAATCAACATCTTACCATATTTCTCCTTGATGTATAATGTGGGGTCTCCTTCACATTTTTCAAACCCATTCTCCAGTAGATAGGAATCTATCCTACTGTACCATGCTCTTGGTGCTTGTTTCAGCCCTTAAAGAGCTTTCTTCAATCTGCAAACTTTGCGTTCTTGGCCCTTTTTCTCATAGCCGAGAGGTTGTTCAACATAAACCTCTTCCATCAATACTCCATTTAGGAATTCTTATTTTAAATCCATTTGGTAAACCTTCCATTTGTTTTGTGCTGCTATGGACAACACTGCTCTCACTGTTTCCATTCTTGCAACCGGTGCAAAGGTTTCTTCATAATCTCTTCCATGTTGTTGCTTATAGCCTTTGACAACAAGTCTGGCCTTGTGCCTTTCAATCTTACCTTCAACGTTGCTATTGGTCTTGTAGACCCATTTCACTCCAATTACTTCCTTACCATTTGGGAGATCAACCAATTCCCATGAATTGTTTTTCTCTATTGCATTCATTTCTTCATCCATAGCATCTATCCATTTCTTATCTTTTATAGCTTCTTCAAAATGAATAGGATGATCAACATGATAATATAATGCAAATAAAGAGTTCATACCTTTATTTTCTGCCTCTTTCTCATAGATATCATTCAAATTTCTGAATCTGGTTCCTCTTTCGCTTGGTGTAGCTGTGCTTGAAGAACCACTTAAATCAGCTCCATGTGGTGTGCTTGAAGAACCACTCTCATTTCTTCTCAAGGGTGTTCTTACTACAACTTGTGGTGTCCCTTGCTATCCTTGTGTTGGTGGAGGTGGTGCTACTAATGAGGTGTTCCTTTCAGCCACATCTTCCTCATCTTCATCATAAGACAAACAACTCTTGGCATTGACTGTTTTCTCAATGCTTCCATCCCATGCCTTTTCTTCTATGAATTGCACATCTCTGATTATAACAAATTTCTTTGTGGATGGGTAATACAATCTATATCCCTTGGATTCTTCACAGTATCCAAGGAAGATGCACTTCTCCCCCTTACTGTCCAACTTCTTTCTCAGCTGATCTGGAATGTGTGCATAAGCCACACACCCAAAAACTCTCATGTGGGTGACTTGTTTTCTGCCACTCCACGCTTCTTCTAGAACTCTATTCATCACTGCTTTGGTTGGACATCTATTCAAGATATATGCCACTCAATTTGTAGCTTCTACCCAATATTCATTTGGAAATTTTTTTTCCTTCAGCATACTTCTCACCATTTCCATGATGGTTTGATTTTTTCTTTCAGCAACACTATTTTGCTACGGTGTGTACCTTGTTTTGAATTGTTTATGTATGCCGTTTTCTCTGCAAAAATTGCATAAATTCTTTTGAGATGTAATCACCTCCTCTATCAGTCCTTAATAATTTGATATGCTGCCCACTTTGTTTCTATACAAGAGCTTTAAAGTGGAAATTTTTTTCAAACACTTCACTTTTATATTTCAAGAAATAAACCCATACTTTTCTTGTGAAATCATCAATGAAGGTCAACATATAATTGCTGCCTAATATTGATGATGTTTGCATTGGCCCACAAAAATCTAAATGGATAATTTCTAAGGGTGCCTTTGCCCCTATGCTCTTTCCTGATGGAAAGTTTTCTCTATGTTGTTTGCCCAAGATGCAACCTTCACATAGGTTGTCCGGTTTGTCAATCAATGGTAGTCCCCTTACCATTCCTTTTTTGTGCAACAAATTCAGACCTTCGAAATTGAGATGTCCTAATCTCAAGTTCCATAACCAATTCTCATCTTTCACTTCCTTTTGAAAGACCTCTTGAGTTACAGCTGCTACATTCTTTCTCTTTCCCTTCAAGTCTGTATTGAACTTGAGTGGAAACATTCTATTGATGGTCATTTTCACTTCTACAATAACCTTCTTTCTTGGAGGTATTTCCATTATTGTGCACACATCATTTTTTAAAAACACATTGTAACCTTTGTTAATGAGCTTCCAAATGCTCAAAAGATTACATTTCAAGCCAGGAACATAGTATACATCTGGCACAAATTTCTGCTCTCCATTTCTTGCACGGATACTTACTCTTCCTTTTCCCTTGACAGAGATCTTAGTATTAGTTCCAGTTGTCACTTCAGATTTAACATCTTCATCAAGATTGGCAAACATTGTTATGTTTCCAGTCATGTGATTACTGCAGCCTAAATGTAAGAACCATACATCATCTTGTCTATCTTGTGCTACATTACATGTTAACAACACATTCTTTGGGTTCTTTTTTTCTCTTGTAATATTAGCATTCTGCCTATTATTCATGTCATGTTTCTTTTTGCTACACTCATTGGAATAATGCCCATATTTTTTGCAGTAATGACACTAGAAATTGGATTTACCATACCTTTGTCCATGAGCATGTTGTTGTCCACCTTGCTGGCTGCTGCTTTGGCCTTGGCTTTGATTCTGATTTCTGTTCCTTCTATGAGTATGTGAAGGGCTATTTCTTCCTTCTCTGTTTTGGCTTCTGCCTCTTCCTCTTCCTCTGCCTTGACCTCTTCCTCTTCCAAAAGGCATCTGGGTCTTGAAGGCATGCTCCAAAGATGAGTTTACTAATCTTCCCAATATTTGTTCATGAGTCATTAGTAATGCATGAATTTCATCAAATATGAAATTTGAGAGATCCTTTGTCTCTTCAATGGTGGTTACCATAACATCAAACCTTGAGGGCATGCTCCTTAATAATTTCTCCACTATCCTTCTTTCTTCAAGTGTTTCTCCATGGGATCTTATCTGTGTGACCATCCCAATCACATGTGTGAAGAAAGAGTCTATGTTATCAGACTCTTTCATACAGAGAGTTTCAAAATATCTCCTCAACAATTGTAGCTTTGCTATCTTCACCTTCTCCATACCTTGATAGGTTGTTTGTAGGGTATCCCATGCATCCTTGGATCTCTTAGCTACTGCTATCCTTGGAAACACACTCTCATGTACTACTTGATAGAGATAGAAGAGGGCTTTAGATTCCTTCTTCCTATTGCTCTTCAACAAATCCTTCTTTGCCTATGTCAAGGCATTAAAGGAATTTTCATCTACTGGTTCATCAAAACCATCTTCAAAAAACACCCATAAATCCCGAGAGGAAAATAGGGGTCTCATGGTAAAGGCCCAATAATCATAGTTCTTCCCATTAAATTGCGGGATCTGAGTATTTCCAATACATATGCTTGTGCTGACACTTGCCATGACTAGCACTCTGAACTATGCAATAAACTTGACTGTGTTTTTTTTAAACAAACTGACTTTCCTTCTGTAAAAGACAAAATCTGTCTCTGAGGACTACACTCTTTTAAACAAAACAAAACTCTATTTTTTTGAGAAATACGTGGACTTTTGTTGAGCCTTCACTTTGTTGGAGAGCATGTCGCAACAAATCCTTCCTTCAACATCTTTGACACCTTCAAAGAGCCTAGATTAGCTCTGATACCATGTTGGAATTTCTGAAGATTCTGTACACACAGGGAGATAAGATTCTCCTCTACTTCAACACAGAGATTATAAAAATTTTCTGAATGCTGGACAAAGATGGCACATAAATTGAAAACTATTTCATTAACATGAAAAACTATTACAAAATGGAGATTCTGTCTTCAGAACAAAGTTCTGGTTTTACAATGGGTTAGCTGCTACAGACGCAGCGTTACAATCTTTGGTCTCTGTCTCTCTTTCTGCCTTCAGGCATTACATACAAAAAATAATACACATTCTTCTACTTTATATTACAATAAGCCTTCGGGCTTTTTCTTTTATATGGTGCAGCTTTTAAAAAACATAAAATAAAACAAAATATTACAAAATATATTGGCGCGGTTGTTTATCTCTGTGGAGGAACTATACGGTCGATGCTGACATGGCATGCAGTGCTCCCGCAGTAAATCTCCTTCGTTGATCTCTGGTCAGCAACCGATTTCCTGGTCAATCTGCGGAGGCACCCCCTCTGGTTAACTTCTGCGCTACTCGTGCTCCCGCAAACTGTTGATCTGGTTCAGCTGCACTCTCGCCCATTGATCTAGGCGACGTCTAACTTATGGTGGGGTCCGGTTCTCTTAAACCTTTATACTCTACTCGTAACATTACTTTTAACTAAAGTTTAACAAACTTTTAACCCAGATTTCAAATTTCAAACAAACTGCATTTCAAAATTTTTCACGTTAAAAATTTCCCTTATGCCAGCAGACCCAAAACCAACGCGAACGCTTTCCTATTGGCTGGTGTTGGCCCGCTAGAACTCAAACAAAAACATAAACTCAATTTCATAAAATCTTCTCATAACAAAAGTGGTTGAAGATGTCATGGAAAAATCCTGTGCGATAACTTGTGATTGGCCCACGTTCTGGCTGAGTTGGTAGTGGGACCACATCACATCGGCGCATCGATGGACGAATGAGCGGAAGAACTTTGGCGACGAGTGATTGCGATGGTGGAAGGGAGCACATCGCATCGCAATATCACATCGGTGATGGATCGGCGGAACCCAGTTGCGGTGGGTGGATGGTTACTGCGATGTGCGATGGACCCCACAACAAAGATCGCATCGTCACACCGCAAGTGCATCGGAACAAAAACATAGCGGAGGGCTTTTACATTGTCCGTTGTGATGTGCGATGTGTGATATCGCACCATCGCATCACATCAGAACTTCACATCAACAAGACACAAAAAACATTGGCGATATTGAAATGACTAGTGGGGACCACCATCACGTGGCCCTTTCATAAACTCAAAAGACTTGGCGTGTGAACAAAAAATTCTTTCTGTTTGGTTGGTGAGGGATTTATGGCCCAATAAGACTATTCTTTTAAATACTCTGTTGTTGCATGGTTTAACCACGAAAAACTTCAATTCCTTCTCTGCAAAAACGGCTACGCCCATAAACAAAATTTACTTTGCAGGCTTCATTAAACCCGTTGTTAAATGCACGAAGGTGTGCACTCAACCTTCTGCCCCTTTTGTCCTCCGTTTCCACCTGCACGGGGTTTTGCAGATGACTTTAATATTTTCAACATCATGGTGCAGGAGTCTGCAAGCACTTCCAAATTCCTTTGGGTGTTTGACAAACCTCCAAACACTCGATCTCTCATGGTGTGGGAGTCTGCAAGCACTTCCAGATTCCTTTGGGTGTTTGACAAACCTCCAAAAACTCAATCTCTCATGGTGGGGGAGTCTGCAAGCACTTCCAGATTCCTTTGAGTGTTTGACAAACCTCCAAGACATTGAGATCTTAGGGTGCGGGAGTCTGCAAGCACTTCCAGATTCCTTTGGGTGTTTGACAAACCTCCAAACACTCGATCTCTCATGGTGCGGGAGTCTGCACTTCCAGATTCCTTTTGGTTGTTTGAAAAACTCCAGAAAATCAATCTCTCATGGTGCGGGAGTCTGCAAGCACTTCCAGATTCTTTTGGGTGTTTGAAAAACCTCCAAGACCTCGATCTCAGACGATGTGGTAGCTGCAAGCTCTTCCAGATTCCCTCCAGTGCTTAACAAATCTGAAATATCTCAATCTTCCAGGGTTAGAAAGCATTTGACAAACCATTATTTGTGGTGCTCGACAAACCTCCAGAAGCTTGAATGCATAAGACTATGTGGGGAACATAAATATTCGACTTAAATTATGGTGATTGTATCTTCATCATAAGTCGCAATGATCAGGAGAGAAATGGCAGTGAGTTTGTCCTCTACTAAGACAAGACGAGCATTTTCATGTGTATGGAAGTCCATGAGATTCATAACCATCATAACCAGGATACACGACCTGAAAAAATACAAGCGGAGGATATTCACTCGCAGATTTACAGAAATTAACCTCATACTCTTTGTTGTTCTAGTCTAAGCTAGGATGGTTATGATGGTTTTTGTGAGTTGAAAAAGAGTACACGGCCTGACACAGCTAAGCAGTTCTGCGATGGCACGATTTGAGGTCGTTCCATAAGCTTATTGCTAACTCTACCCAACTGCCCCATTTATTGAAATGAGAGTTGAAGCACAATTGTTTAGCTTGCCAATCCCGCTCTGTGGTGATTTTTTAAAAGAATTTTAGTTGTCTATTTTTTTTCAAACAGCGTGAAAATTGAGTAAAATTATTATATTAATTGATTCAAACTAGCATTGCCTAGAATAACTCATGCCAAAATTCACAGTAAATACTGAAATATTTTATTTATTATAATTGAATTATTTTATTCAAGAATATATTGTTTATATTAAAATGATATTTTTATTATTAATATATTTTTAAATACACATCTCTTTTTATCTATATATATAGATTTATTTATTTTTTGGTTGGTTATTAATATTTTTTCAATGTTTTAAGAATATATTGTCTATATTTAAATGATATTTTTATTATTAATACCTTTTTAAATACATATCTTTTTCTATCTATATACATAGATTTATTTTTGGTTAGTTATTAATATTTTTCAAAAAACATTGAAAAATTATAGGTATCCTTTATAGTTAAATTTTATTGAGTGTTTCACTACTAAGACTACTAAGAGATACATGTTAATAAATGAACATGTTTGTTAGAAGGAATATATAAAATGGTATTATATCCCATTTAAAATTGCATTTAATGTTTTAAATGTTGGAATATCTACTACCCCATTTAATTTGCATTTAATGTTTTAAATGTTGGAATATATATTACTCTATTTAAAAGTGCATTTAATGTTTTATATGTTGGAATATATACCATCTTATTTAAAAGTGTTTTAGATGGATTAATATATATCTCATCATATAATCATTAAACAAACTAATGCTAGGTTCATTATATTAGGTGTAATCTAACCATTTTAGGTTTTGTCCTTTTCATCATAATATCATGATAGAGTTATTCATGAGAATGTAAATTTCATTGTTTAAATTATATTTTTTATTGGATAAATGGATTTAACATCGTGAAAAATAATTCGAGCACTCAGATTATATAAACTACATAACTTAAACCTGCAATTCCAACAAATCCCCTTTAGAATCTATCTGGAGAAGATACTTTGTGAAGAAAAGTTAATTTAGAGGAAATTTAATGATTTATCTACATCATAAGTAAAGTAGAACAAGAAATAAACTAAGTGTACCATTGGCTTAGGGTCCTCTATGTAGGATACCAACAAGTAAGTCATATGGTATGCAGAGTGTGGAGTTTGCAACAATTTTTTGCATATTGTAAGAAGAGAGTCATAAAAACGACTAAGTGTATAACTATCAATAAATGACGCAAAAAGGAGTATGATGTGCATGTCTAGTGGAGAGGGTAGTAAGATGAGGATTTATTTATTTATTTTTCCTTCTGCAACCACATGCAATAAAGGATGTAGCAAAAAGGATAAACATGAAAGGGAATTGACATTTCCACACCAATCATGTGATAGAGATCCCTTTGAGTTGTTGAGAATCCAAAAGGCTCTTCCCTTTGGGCATGAAATCAAAGAAAGGGAAATAAGAAAAGACAAGGAAATGACTAATGATTAGGCCCTTTAAATATGAAGTAGTATAAACAATGGTAGAAGAAAATAAATTACAATATATTGATTATATAGTTCCCAAAAATGTTCATGAAAATTAATATTTTAAGTATTACCCATTTATTTCATCCATACTTTTGAGCATATAAGAATTAAAACCATAAAATTTCTATATTTGATAGGGGCCAATCCATAAAAAAATAAATACTGGAATGAAAGGATGCTTTTTTCTTTTTTTGGAATTTGGCTTTTGTGATCCATAACTTGTAATTTTTTTTTTTTTGCTTTCGGTAATTATCACATATGATCATGAATTGTCAACACATTTTTTTTGTTTGTTCCACAATAAAATTATTTGAACCTTATTAAATTATTTCATCATAGAAGTCTTGTTAAAATATATCTTCATTGGTTAGAGCAAAACAAACAAATTCCGGAGTGATTGGAACCGTAGGAGATTATGAGCTCCGCTTCCCCGACCGTCGATTTCGCTATTTATTTCAATGACCACTGAGGAGGGGGAGGCTCCCCATCCACCCTTCTCTGACAGCTATGTCGATGTTGCCTTCCAATCTCTAGTGGCATCCCTCCCCAAACGTGGACAACCAGCTGTTGTTGCGTCCAAATTTTTTAAGAGAAACAACAAGATAAAGAATTATTCATTATCGGCTAGTGTGCCCCACACTTCCCTGGTTTATGTTGAGCGAGCATTGATTGGAAAATTCACTGGTATGTGGCCTTCTCAAAGGTCAATGGAAATTTGATTAGGTAAAACCTGGAATCCAATGATGAAGGGAGAGATTTCTCTCCCAACTATTGGCAATGGGTTTTTCATTTTATTATTTGAAATAAAAGAGGACTGAGACATAGTGTTTCGAAGCGGGCCATATTTCTTCGAGTCTAGAGGAATTTATCTAAACAAATGGACTTCAATCCAGATGAGGACATCCCCAATTACATCCCAGTGTGGGTTAATCTTCTGTGTCTTCCAATCTCTTGATGGAGGGATGATTGTCTCAGAGCTATTGGCAATGGGGTTGGGAAATATTTGGATAAATATGAACCCAAAGTCTCCCAATTTTCTTGAGCCAAAATATTTGTAGAAGTAGACTTGGAAAAAGGATTGCCAAAGGAAATTACTCTAAATTTGGGAGAATGGAAGCATAGAAAAACTTTGGACTATGAAAAAATACCATTCAAATGTAGACATTGTCATGAATATCGCCACTTCGCTAGAGATTTATCCAAAGTTAGGAAAGATAAAATTATGGAGGCACCTTCTACTCATGAGGAGCAGTGGCAGAAACAAAAAAAATGTGCTCTGAAAGGGAAAGGAGCAATCCAAAATCCTCGTGTTAGGTCCCTATATTATTAGTATAGTCCCTTATTGTTGTTAGTGTAACCCCCTTATTGTTATTATTGTACCCCTGTAACCCCCATATTGTTATTATTGTGCCCTTAAATTATTATTGTTAGGTCAGCTAGGATTACATTGTGGCCCCACTAGGATTACAATGTGGTCCATGGACTCCTATATATAGAAAGGAGGTTTTGTAATTTGTATCATCCAAGAATTGTTCATTCATGTAATGTATTGGAGGTTTCCCCCTCAAAGTGGCTTATTTATAAGGCATTGATATCTCTTTTCTTCTATTTTTGGAGCTGGTTTCACAAAATTTGGTATTAGAGCTTTGAGATTCTAGGGTTTCGCTGCTCGAAACAGGTCATCGTGGCAGTTTTGCTATAAATTTTTTTCTACGAAGGTTTAGAATCTGAAATTTTTAGAGTGTGAAGACAAAATCTGGAGGAACATCGTTGCAAAATTTCAGAGCTTGGTTCGCAATATTTTCAGAGATATGATATGTGCATGTTAAGTCATTTTGCAGGCTCCTGAATTTAACCTAAACAGGTCATCATGGTATTTTCGTAATAACGTTTTTTCTATGAAGGTTCAGAAGCTGAAATTTTTAGAGTGCGAAGCCGAAATCCTGGAAAATAATTTCGCAAATTTTTTGATATTGGTTCACAATATTTTCAGAGATATGATCTGTGGAATTTAGGGATTTTTCAGGCTTCTGAATTTCATCTCAAAGATGTGATCGTGGGAAAATATTCATAGCTCTCTCTCTGTTGGAATGCTGTAAAAAGTGGCTGCAAGTACACAGACTATAGTTTTTGGTCTATCAATTTCAGAGCCAAAGGAGGAAACAATGACACGTGGCAGGTCGTACAAGTTCGCTCTACTGAACCAGTCCAAAATTGGGTCATTGTGGGAGATTGGATATAACTTTGTCTTGAAGAATCCAAATCAGATCATACCTATGGCATTTGAAAGAAGCTTCATAGGGATAATACAGGGCCGAATTTCAGATATTGAGGATCCATAATTATAGAGATAATTCAATTTCAATATCGAGCTCCTCAAAATCAAGTAAAAGTGTGTATTTTTTTTTTCCAAATTGCATAAGTCTTGTTTGAAGAATCAAGTTGAATTGATTCCAAGGGAATATTGTAGAATAGATATCAGTATTGGATTCTAAAATGGCCCCTAAAAATAATTCAACACCCATTAAGCCTTTAGAAGGCTCTACTATGACTGATGAAGACAAATAATGGCAACATGACATATCAAAATTATAAGAGCAAGTGCAACAAATTTCGCTCTCGCAAAGAACAACAAAAAATGAAATGGAAGTTTTGAAGAAGGGTGTGGAAACTAAGATGGATGGTTTGAAGAAAGGCGTGGAAGCTAAGATGAATGGTTTGGAAGCTAAGATGGATGGCACTGAAGTGGCCATGGAAGCTAAGATGGATGACATGGAAGCTAAAATCGATGATAAAATGAAAGACAACATGAAAAACATGAAGAAGGATCTAAAAGTAGACATCGAAGGTTTGGAAACGTTTATACAAGAAATTTTTCCTAATGGTGAAAAGATAGTAGAGGAAACTCATGATGAGAACAAAATAAATGTTAATTGTGATTTCATAAACTCTAATGTCGGAGGGAAGAACCACCATATTCGAAAAATGGATATGAGGAATTTTGATGGAAAGGATCCTGTAACATGGATACTAAAAATGGAGAAATATTTTGATCTCAATAATGTGCAAAACACACAAAAGGTACGCATTGCAACTTTACATTTAGAACAAAATACATTTGTATGGTATCGATGGCTTTGCTCTCGTAAAAAAATTGTCACTTGGTAAATTTTTACGAAGGAAATGATAGCACATTATGAGGATACAGAGAGCAACCCCTTCTTTAGCCAATTGATAAATATCAAACAAAAGGGTTCAGTGGGGGAGCACATTGAGGACTTCCAAAAATTGAATGTAAGGGTAACTGATATTTCAGAGGAACACATGATTGATCTCTTTTATAGGTACTTTAAAGGATAACATCCAACTTGAAGTTCGCGTTTTGGAACCTGATTCATTGGAGAAGGCATTCAAGTTGGCCAAAAAAATTGAATGTAAAATTATGGCGATAAGGAAGCCTACCACTCACTTCTATAAAGAGGTAAGTGTTGCTAATCCTAGCTTTGCACAACCTACAAGGCTGACACCAGAACAATTGGAATAAAAAAGAGCAAAAGGGCTTTGCTACAGTTGTGATAGAAAATACACTAAAGGTCATAAGTGTGCTGAGAAGAAATTATTTTACATAGATTGTGAAGAGGAAGAAGAAAATGAACAAGAAGAGGATATACACCAGGAACCAACCCTAAAAGAGGAAGAAATGAGTCCGACCATATCGTGTAATGCATTGGCAGGAATTACCACTCCTCAAACTCTCAAGATAGAAGGACATATCAAGAAGAAAAAGGTAATAGTGTTGATTGATTCACGTAGTACCCATAATTTTATTCATTGTAAGGTAGCCAAGGAATTGAATTGTTTCCTATACCCAGCACTAGAATGTCAAGTGATGGTTGCAAATGGAGGAACTATAAATTTCTCTGGAAAATGCTATAATATCAAGCTAACCATGGGGGAATATGTATTGAATAGTCCAATGCTTTCCATTCCTATGGGAGGTGCTGATGTTGTACTAGGAGTACAATGGTTACAATCTTTGGGGATGGTAGCTTTTAATTTTCAAGAACTTTTCTTGAAATTGTTTTCAGAAGGAAAGGAAATCAAATTATGCGGTATGGCAGGGAAGCTGCGAAAGATAATAAGCTCTAATGTCATGACAAAGCCAGGGATAATTTTAAGGATGGAAAATTATCTTGAAGTTTAAAAAATTGGCGAATCTCAGTAGTCCCTAATATGCAAACTATAAAATGTTTATTGATGTATTTGTAGAATTATTCAAATTTATAATGATATTATATATATTTTCTATATAATGTTGGCGATTTTTAACGTAAAAAAATTTTATATTGTAAAATTTGGGCGAATCATTTTTATAAAAAAATGGAAATTGGCGAATCTTTTTTTTGGGAAAACCATGGAAAATTAGCCCACCTGCGAATATTAGCCCCTAAAATTTTCCATGGACAAAGCTTCTAAAGAAAGAACAATGAGGTGTAATTGCACAATTATGCTTACTAGAAGTTCCAACATCAAAATCATCTATTTCTTCAGATCTCCAAAAAGTCTTGGACAAACATTCCAAGGTGTTTGAAACTCCCAAAGGACTCCCACCTATTCGTGATCATGATCATGCTATTCATTTGATTCCACGAAGTGTTCCTCCAAACATCAGGCCTTATAGATATCCTTATGTCCAAAACAGCGAAATTGAACACATAATTGCAGAAATGTTAGAGGTTGGTATAATTCAACCTAGTCAAAGTTCTTTCTCTGCTCCTGTAGTATTGGTACACAAGAAGGATGGATCATGGTGCATGTGTCCGAATTATAGGGAGCTCAATAAGCTCCCCATTAAAGATAAATTTCCCATTCTTGTGATTGATGAATTACTGGATGAATTACATGGAGCAATTTATTTTACCAAGTTGGATCTTCGTTCAGGATATCATCAAATTAGAATGAAGACTGAAGATATTCTGAAAAAAGCATTTTGAACTCATGAGGGTCATTATGAATCTTTGGTCATGCGTTTTGGCCTTACCAATGCACGTTCAACATTTCAAGGGTTGATGAATTCCATTTTCAAACCATTCCTTAGAAAATTTGTGCTAGTATTTTTTGATGATATACTAATCTACAACAGGTCTTGGAAGGATCATGTTAAACATGTTGACAGGGTGCTCAAACTATTGCAGGAGAAACAATTATATGCAAAAACATCCAAATGTTTCTTTGGAGTACAAGAGGTGGAATATCTGGGTCATATTGTATCTCACGAGGGTGTTAAAGTAGACCCTAACAAAATTAAAGCTATTAAGGAATGGAAAGTCCCCACAACCATAAAGCAGTTGCGAGGATTTCTTGGGTTAACAGGGTATTATCGCAAGTTTGTTAAGAATTATGGGAGAATAGCAGCACCTCTAACAACATTATTGAAGAAAGATGCATTTTCATGGACTCCTGAAGCAGCTAAGGCCTTTGAACATCTTAAAGAGGCAATGTGCCTAGCACCGGTCTTAGCTACGCCAGACTTCACAAAAGCCTTTATTGTGGAATGTGATGCCTCAGGAAATGGAATTGGTGCAGTTTTAATGCAGGAAGGAAGACCCATTGCTTTTGAAAGTCGTCCAATCAAAGGAAAGTATTTACAGAAACCTATTTATGAGAAGGAAATGTTAGCAATACTGCATGCACTAAAGAAATGGCGAACTTACCTAATGGGAAGACACTTCAGGGTAAAAACTGATCATGATAGTCTTAAACACTTTTTGGAACAAAGACTATCTTCAGAAGAGCAGCAAAAATGGGTCACAAAGATGTTGAGTTATGACTTTGAAATAATCTACAAAAAAGGAAAGCTTAATGTTGTTGCAGATGCACTCTCAAGAAAGAATGAAGAGGTGGAAGCATTGCTTTGTGCCATTTCTATTATCCAACCAGATTGGATAACCGAAGCAAGGGATGAATGGAAGAGGGACAAAGAAGTGTGGACACTCATTCAAAATTTGCAACAAGATCCTAGTA
The DNA here is from genome assembly GCA_034641835.2 of Pinus albicaulis. Taxonomy (NCBI): domain Eukaryota; kingdom Viridiplantae; phylum Streptophyta; class Pinopsida; order Pinales; family Pinaceae; genus Pinus; species Pinus albicaulis. The sequence continues at coordinate 90,193 of JAXQQM020070355.1, forward strand.
CATATGATACATTTATTTGGAAAAATGATTCCTTATGGTACAAAGATCGCTTATATCTTTGTAAGAATTCCCAACTAAAACAAAAGATCCTTTTGGAATTGCACACTTCTCCTTTAGGAGGACACTCAGGATTTTTTAAAACATACCACAACGTGAAGAAAGAATTCTTTTGGAATGGCCTTAAATCTGATATTCAAAAGTTTGTGATGGAATGTTTGGTTTTCTAGTAGAATAAAGTTGAGGCAATTAAGACCCCGGGTCTTCTACAACCTTTATCCATTCCAAGTCAGCGTTGGTAGGAGATTTCAATGGATTTTATCACAGGTTTACCTAATTCCGAAGGAAAGAGTGTCATCATGGTGGTAGTTAATAGAATTACCAAGTATCCACACTTTTGTGCCTTATCTCATCCATTTAAAGCAAGTACAGTTGCTACTACATTTATGGACACAATTCAAAATATACATGGAAACCCAAGGGTTATTGTGAAGGACAGAGATCCCATTTTTACTGGAAATTTTTGGACGGAGTAATTTTCTTGTTTGGGTACTCAATTAGCTCATAGCTCATCTTATCATCCTCAATCTGATGGTCAAACTGAGATAGTAAATAAATGTTTGGAAGGATATCTTCGTTTTTTTTTATATGATAAACAAACATAATGGGTCAAGTGGTTACCTCTTGCTGAATGGTGGTATAACACTTTCGTCTATACTGCAACAAAAATGACCCCATTTATGGCACTTTATGGATATCATTCACTGTCCATCACATCATCTTTAAGAGAAAATTCGAAGGTTCAAGCAGTGGAAGATAACATTGAGCGTCAAAAAGAAGTTCTCCAACTCTTAAAGGATAACTTGAATTTGGCACACAATCGAATGAAACAACAGGCATATCAACATCGCAGCGAGAGAAGTTTTGATGTAGGAGATTGGGTATTTTTATGGCTACAACCATACAATAAAATGTCCCTCAAGCAAGATAAGAAGGATAATAAATTATCGCCAAAGTACTATGGTCCTTACAGGGTGTTGCAAAATATTGGTACTATGGCATACATATTGGAGCTTCCTGCATCTTCACGAGTGCATCCAGTTTTTCATGTTTCATGCTTAAAGAAGGTTATAGGTGAAAATATTCCTATTCAAACAATATTGCCAGAACTTGATGAGGAAGGAAAAATCATATTGGAACCTAAAGCAGTCACGGAAGCAAGAACTCGACAGCTACGAAATCGATCAATTTCAGAGTATCTCATCAAGTGGAAGAACTTACCCACTGAAGATTCTACATGGGAGGATGAGAATTTTATATAGAAGCACCCAGATCTACTCAAGCATTGAGGACAACACTTTTTTGGAGGAGAGGGCCATGTTAGGTCCCTATATTATTAGTATAGTCCCTTATTGTTGTTAGTGTAACCCCCTTATTGTTATTATTGTACCCTTGTAACCCCCATATTGTTATTATTGTGCCCTTAAATTATTATTGTTAGGTCAACTAGGATTACATTATGGCCCCACTGGATTACAATGTGGCCCATGGACTCCTATATATAGAAAGGAGGTTTTGTAATTTGTATCATCCAAGAAATTTTCATTCATGTAATGTATTGGAGGTGGCCCCCTCGAAGTGGCTTATTTCTAAGGCGTTGATATCTCTTTTCTTCTATTTTTGGAGTTGGTTTCACAACACCTCGAGTAATCCAAGATATTTTGATTATAGATGCATTAAAGAATTACATATAACATAGCACATAAAACCATGAAAAATAAGCACATAAAACGAAGAGAAAAGAGAACATAGCACACATGAGATAAAGACACCAAAAATTGATTACGAAGTTTGTCTAATTTGGACTACGACTCCGGGCCCTGCTCAATAGTGTGGAGGCTTTCATTCATTAAGTGGCATGAAAAGAGAACCAATACAAGCAAGTTCACATAAGAACCCTTATACCTCAAAGTTGGAATATGGCCAGAAAATGGAGAGCCCAGCTGCAAGAATGAACATCTCCATCAAATTCCTGTTGTCGAGAGGTGTAGAATCGACATAAAATTTGCCAAAAATAGACACTGGCAAGTTTTTCACCTCAGGGAATATTTCTGATGCCCTCAAGATTCCTTGGGGCATGGTTCCACCCTCTCCTTGGCTCGTAGTTCCATGCTACTACCTAAGTCCACCCTTTCCTCTGGTGGAAAATGAGCAAAATTGGTTTTAATAATGTTGGATGGCATAGTTAACATGATGCTTCTTGGGCCTAACGGTAAGGTTGGCGGATTAATCGGGTAGTGCGTCAGGTTCAAAACCCATCCACCCCCATATTGGCATAGCGTTACATTAGTTTGGAATCGACACACATTTTTTTTAAACCGTGGTTGAAACCGTTGGCAGATTTTAAGATAGTTGTTGCAATGTTTTGGAGCGTGTTTCACACGGTAGTCAACACCGTTAAATGTTATAACAATATGTTTTTTGGATTTCTGTTGGGCTGCTACATGGGCAGGTCGGCCCTCCTGGCCAGAATGGGTTCAAGCCCTACCGACCCATTTAAATATGGTACCAATTTGTTTGGTGTCAGGTTACAAGGCAGGGGGTGGCAGAGTTTGATTGGATGCCACCTCGCAATATTTTAATACATTATATTATAATACATTGTGGCGGTTGGGGTGGATGGGCTCAATGGCCCCATCTCGCCCCCTTTTTTTAAATATTTTTTTGGTTTTATATGACCATATGGCCATTTTTTATTTTTACGAAATTAAGGGTCATTGGGCGATTTAAAGAGGCAACAATTTTTCCCGCTCTCAGGAGCTAGGTTCCACGTCACGGTGTCGGTCAATTTGTAGGACCCATAAACCTGGCCCACTGCCCACTTGGACCAAAAATTTTACTTGCTCTAACTTCTCCATATGATCTCGGATTGGAAATCCGTTCACATTGTTGGAATCAAGGCGACAAGCACTTCAATCTGGACTTGGTTTGAGAGCAATATGACCACTTTTAATTTTGACCTATCATCAGCCCTCTTTGACCTCTGAGTGTGTCTGGAGCCACCTAGATCATTGAGAAACTTTAGCCAACATCACCGCCTCCTCCTCTTTGAATCCCTTCAAAGGTCTCAGTGAAATAGAAATGGGAACTCCCCTCTATCAAGAAGAAGGAAAATTCTTGAAGGAGGATTTGGTAGTCGAAGAAGGTGAAATTGTAGCAGAGAGTAACCCAAATGAAGTTGGATGGGAATCCACTCCCACTTGTTGGAAAGTGTAACTAGGTTCGGTCTTCATAATCACTAGTAATTATGAATTTATGTAATGAAGAAGATAAAGATAATAAAATGTATTTTGTAAAAGCTTGACTCATGGGTTTCATGAGAAAGGATTTTTTTATTATAGGTCAAAGACTTATTCTTAATGTCTTTAGGGGTTTGTCAACATCCAAGGAAGCCATTAAAACTAGACTAGAAAATATCCTAGGAAGATATGTAGACTCTGATAGAAGTCTGGAAAAGATGGAGACCCTTGGCAGTGCATATATTTAGGAGATGTGTCAATCTGTGAAAAAAGGATGTCGATGCCTACAAGAAGATGTCATGGTGAAATATCATTACTAAGGTAACTTCTTGATTTAAAATTTCATATTTATAACTAATTAACATCTGATGAGCTTATGCAGGGCTGCCAAATGGAAGTATATTTCTTCCGCGGGTTGAAAACCATAAGGCAAGATGAAATAACCTTGGAAGAAGTATGATTTGAAGGAAAACAACATGGCATGAAGCTAGACCAGATGAGAAGATTGAGGGATTACTTTATGATAGAAGACATGACTCTTGATGAAAGTGATGGATGAGCTCTGCCCTATGAAAATATCCCAAAGATGAAGACTTCTTAACAGCGAAGAAATTCATGACATCAAAGAAAATATCTCGTCATGAGAAGCTGGGTGTTCTCATCATTTCTTCTGCAGGTCCCTGATTAAGAGGGAACATGATAATGAGTTTTGTAATTGGAAGATAAATTAGTGGCTCATAAGCCAAGAAGAAATATTAGGAATATGTCCTGCCTAGTTGAGAGGGAGAAATAGACACATCATTCTGGGATACAAAATGGAGGATTGGGTAATCATCTGGCATCCGACACTCTTTGAGAATGTGATAAGATGTTCCGATAAGAGTAGTCGTGGAAGGACCGGTATTCTTTGAGGATTGAGGAATCCAACAGTAATAATAGTCCTTATGGACATATCCTGAGTGAACTCGAGTGGGATATGATAAAAGAGAGAGAATGATGAGGGTATCTACTCATCATTGGTCTCGCCAGCATTGTAGCTAAGATCTCATGGAGAGATGGAGCTGTTAGTCAAGGCCTTGCACTATGAAAATGTTGATGGTTAATATGATGCTATACAGATGGGTTACCAATTTGATTCTTCTTATGAGAGATTCTTTAGATTGAAAGCGACCATGTTCCATTATGAATACCTCCCTAGTTAAGAGTGAGTGGTGGAAAGTGTAACTAGGTTTGGTCTTCATAATGACTAGTAATTATGAATTTATGTGATGACAAAGACAAAGATAATAAAATGTATTTTTTAAAAGCTTGACTCATGGGTTTCATGAGCAAGAAGTTTTTATTATAGGTCAAATACTTCTTCTTGATGTCTTTATTGGTTTGTAAACTTGTCATAAATGTATAATTTAGAGTCATGTATATGAAGTGTTGTTACACTTGTAATGAGAAATTATTGATGAAAATGTATGCCTTAATACCCTCTCAATATGTGATTAGGAGATCAAGTCTCTTGTAGAAAAATGCTCAAAAATAAAGTTGGTCATAATTGATCCGAACTAGATTGACTAGAAAGAGCTCGGAAAAACGATCGTGTAGACGTGAACGGCACTAAAAACCGATGCCGTATGATGAAGATATTCAGCTTTGAAGTTTGCCAATTTCAATTAAAAAAATGGCCAAAATTGACTTTATAAAATTTTTTTATTAAAAAAAAAATATTCCACAGAATATTCTGGGAATATTCCACTTGTGGGCAATCAAAAGGCGCCACGTGGCCAGCTCAGAGGCCGCCACGTGGCCCCAAGATTCATATGAAATGGCGTTCAAAATTTGTTATGGCGCGGGCAGGATTTGAAACCGGGTCGGGCGGATAACAACCAAATAGCCTGACCGTTGGACCACGTAGTTGGTTTTTTAAACCTTCGGCCCAAATTTTTATTTAAACTTCAAATTTCGTTTGGGTCGTGGTTCCCCGGAGATAGCGCTTGGAGTGGAGTTCGGTTATAATTTATGGTTTGAAACTTTAATATATGCGCATTTAACTCAAAGTCTTCCGAACGGTGCGGTCCCATGGGGCTTATCCGCCAGCCCTCCAATTTCGGCGGTCAATTCGGAAATTCCCAAAATTTAGTGCCTAACTCCATATTTGTCGGTGTTATCTGGCAGTTAGCCAGATTTAGCTGGAGTGTTTCTAGGGGACACTGGGCAAACTTCAGTTAGCCATAACTTTTGCTAGGAAAGTCCTTTTGGGATGATTTTTTTATTTATTTTTTGGTATTGAAGAATTATGGAGCTATTGGGAGTGTTGGCAGAGCCATCAGGGTGCTATATTAGTGATTTTACCAGCGATTTTGGTCGTGGAGCCACTAGGGCCTAATGAAAGATTAGCTATTTTGGACTATACTCATCCATTGCAGGTGAATGAATAGTTGATTTATATTGATTTCAGCCTTCTTTTTCTAAATATGCAGCTTATTTTTCCTTTTGAGGCTTTCTGTACAGTGTAATTCATATTTTCAGCATTTAATGAAAGAGGGAAAAACCTAATTATAGGCTTTTGGACCCAGCAGAGGTAGCCCAAGAGAGGGGTGAACTGCTTAAACAAATGCTTACTGTTATGATGTATATTTTTGCTGTTATATTTCAGATTCTGCTACTTTAAACAGTAACTTTTCATAAGTACACTTTTCCCAAGCAGACTTATACAGTGAACAAAACTCATTAGTTTAACTTCAAACCACATTACTTCATTTGCAGAATAATTGAACTTGCATATTCACACATAAAATTTGGATTAATGAATACTTTGCACATAAACAAATACTTTCATTAATCGGATCTATTTCAGTGTTTACAATTTATTTCTTTAGGAAAAGCCAGTTTGTGGGCTAGAAGCTTCTGGTTTCATCCTTTCTAGTAAAGGTGAAATAACCAGTAAAAGCCCCCTACTGTCAATCTCTGTATGAGAAATACTTTGTTCTCACAATTTCAGATCAGATTGGTATCAGAGCTCTAGGTTTTGCTTAAGAGTTTGTGAAATTTGTGCAAGAAGATTGTGTTGTTCTGCAAAATTTGATGCTTACTAGGCTGAAATTGAAAAGAGGGGAAGGTCAATTGGTTAGAGAACTAGTTAATCCTCAACCAAGGAGGGCTAGAGTGCCATTATCTCCACCTTCCATTTCATCCTCATTAGCCTTAGAATCAGCCACAAACATGTCTTCCAAAGAAGGAGAAGTACATGAGGAAATGGATCCCAAGGAAGAAGAAAGAGTCTTTAGAAAAGCTTTCTTGGACTTGACTGAGATGGTTAGGATCCTATACCAGGAAAGAAATGATAGGATTGCTGGAGAAAGGTCTAGAAACCAAAAAGAAGAAGGAGATTCTTCAGGAGGGAAGAAAGAAAAAGATGAGTCTAAGAAAGGGAATGGAGGAAATGGTGATCCACCATCTCCATTGTCATCCTCTTCCTCCACATCATCCTCTTCTACTTCTGTTAATCAGTCACACAAAGCAAATACATCTCTTAAAAATCCTTTGTTAAAGCTTGATGTGAAGTTTCAGTTGCCGATGTTTAATGGTGATGTGAATGCAGAAAAAATGGATAACTGGATTAGACAGCTGGAAGTCTATCTAAGGATTCAGAATTTGCATGATGATGACACAAAAATCCAATTAGCCTCTTTGAGAATGGATGGAGCAACTTTGGTTTGGTGGGAAGCCAAGACCAAGGAGGAAATTAAAAAGCATGGTAAGATAACCCTAACTTGGAATGAGTTTATTACAGCTATTAAGAAATAGTTTTATCCTCTTGCTCATATTCAGAAAGCAATCATGAATTGGCAAAATTTTAGGCAAATTAAGGGTCAAAATGTGCAAGATTATACCCAAGAGTTTAGAAGGAGAGCACTTCTACTTGGAGTAGACTTACAAAGTCAAGACACCTTATTAAAATACATAGGAGGTTTGCATAGTTACCTGCAACATACTATTCTAATGTTTAATCCTACCAGCTTAGATGAAGTCTGTGTCTAGGCTACACATTTAGAAGCTAGAGGAAAGAATACTTTTGATGAGGATAGTAATTTCAAAAACAAAGGAAAGAAGAGAATTGCAAATTCAAGAAAAGAAAAATGAAAGTTCTTTTGCAAGAACTGTTCAAAGACAAGTCATGATGAAGATCATTGTTGGAAGCTTCATCCTAAACTGAAACCAGAAAAATTCAAGAACAAAAACAAGACCAAAGAAAAGGAGAAAACTGTAGAAACAGTTGAGCAAGACTTAGGGTCAGACTCAGGAGATGAGACAAAAAGCATCGCCATGGTTTTAAATAACATTAAGGGGAAAGAAGTGGTGCAAGACACAATTCCCAGTTCTAGCTCTTTGAATTTTCACAAAGATACTCATGAAGAAAAGAGGAGGATAGAGCTCTTCCATGTGAGGGTAATTTCAAACCATACCAAAATTGACACACTATTTGACAGTGGGTCGCAAGCGAATCTTATATCTGAAGACTTGGTCAAGAAGCTTAAACTTGAGACCATTCCACATCCGAAGCCTTATCCACTTGGATGGATATGCAAGGATGCCAATTTGCAAGTTTCAAGGAAGTGCATATTGCGCTTTGCAATAACTGCACACTTTATTGACACAGTTGAACTTGATGTGGTGCCGCTTGATATCTCAGGTATTTTTTTGGGAAGTCCTTACTTATTTGACAGTAAGGCTATCTTTCATTGCCATGAAAACAAGTATCACTTGTTCAAAGATGGTAAAGAGTACATTGTGAGAGCTAACAAGAAGAAGCTGGAATCTTCTTTACTCCATGCAAGTCAATTGAAAAGACTGGTTAATGCAAGTCAAAGTCTAACTTTGTTAATGTTGAAATGACCAGATTTTGAGCATTTTCCTTTTTATGATGTTGCTAATGATTTGTCTCAGTTTAATAACGGTTTGTCTTTGAAACAAGATGATGTTATGTTGCACAAATTACCTTTTGGGTCAGCCAATGCAGTGAATGAAGTGTCAAAGCAAAGTAGTGCAAGCAAGAAGGACACACCATTCAGCATGGGAAAAAGTTGGTTTCAGAATGGTAGAATTCACCATGGGAACGGTTTGCAAGGTGAAAGTTATTTTAAGTCTTCTGGGAAGTTTGATCAGTGTAGAAAAAATTTGTTTTCTGCAGATTACAATTGATGTTCTGCAAATTTTAATAATTTGCATCATGACTCCGTCAATCTTAGCAATGGTCGATCAGTTGATTCCAGAGACAGATTATCTTTTTCACAAAAGCTCCATTTGATGAAATCGGGTAGATTTCAGTTATTCAAGGGTGAAAGAGTGGAGACTCAGTCTCCACATCATCAGTTTCAGTAATCAGAGAGATTTTGGGGTCCAAAAGCTTCCCATTTGGGAGGTGTGATCAGGAGATCAAGTCTCTTGTAGAAAAATGCTAAAAAATGAAGTTGCTCAGAATTGAATCGAACTAGATCGACTGGAAAGATCTCGGAAAAATGATCCTGGAGATGTGAACGACACTAAAAACTGATGCCGTATGATGAAGATATTCAGCTTTGAAGTTTGCCAATTTCAATTAAAGAAATGGCCAAAATTGACTTTATAAAAATTTTTTATTAAAAAAAAATATTCCACAGAATATTCTGGGAATATTTTGTGGAATATTCCACAAAATATTCTGCTTGTGGCCAATCTAAAGGCACCACGTGGCTAGCCCGGAGGCCGCCACGTGGCCCCAAGATTCATATGAAATGGCGTTCAAAATTTGTTATGGCGCGGGCAGGATTTGAAACCGGGTCAGACAGATAACAACCAAACAGCCCGACCGTTGGACCACGTAGTTGGTTTTTTAAACCTTCAGCGCGAATTTTTATTTAAACTTCAAATTTCGTTTGGGTCGTGGTTCCCCGGAGATAGCACTTGGAGCGGAGTTTGGTTATAAGTTATGGTTTGAAACTTTAATATATGCGCGTTTAACTCAAAGTCTTCTGAATGGTGCGGTCCCATGGGGCTTATCCGCCAGCCCTCCAATTTCGGCGGTCAATTTGGTGGTTCCCCAAATTCAGCGCCTAACTCCAGATTTGTCAGTGCTATCTGGCAGTTAGCCAGATTTAGCTTGGAGTTTTTCTAGGGGACACTGGGCAAACTTCAGTTAGCCATAACTTAGGCTAGGAAAGTCCTTTTGGGACGAATTTTTTTTTTATTTTGGGGTATTGAAGCATTTTGGAGCTATTGGGAGTGTTGGCAGAGCCATAAAGGCACTCTATCAGTGATTTTACCAGCGATTTTGGTCGTGGAGCCACTAGGGCCTAATGAAAGATTAGCTGTTTTGGACTATACTCATCCATTGGAGGTGGATGAATAGTCGATTTATACTGATTTCAGCCTTCTATTTTTGAATATGCAGCTTATTTTTCCTTTTGAGGCTTTTTGTACAGTGTAATTCATATTTTGAGCATTTAATGAAAGAGGGAAAAGCCTAATTAGAGGCTTTTGGACCCATCAGAGGTAGCCCAAGAGAGGGGTGAACTGCTTAAAAAAATGCTTACTGTTATGATGTGTATTTTTGCTTTTATATTTCAGATTCTACTACTTTAAACAGTAACTTTTCATAAGTACACTTTTCCCAAGAAGACTTATACAGTGAACAAAACTCATTAGTTTAACTTCAAACCACATTACTTCATCTGCAGAATACTTGAACTTGCCTATTCACACATAAAATTTGGATTAATGAATACTTTGCACATAAACAAATACTTTCATTGATCAGATCTATTTCAGTGTTTACAATTTATTTCTTTAGGCAGAGCCAGTTTGTGGGCTAGAAGCTTCTGGTTTCATCCTTTCTAGTAAAGGTGAAATAACCAGTAAAAACCCCCTACTGTCAATCTCTATATGAGAAATACTTTGTTCTCACAATTTCAGATCAATATGATCCTCGAATTCATCTCAATACACGTTGAATATCCACCATCATTCATGTCGGCCTACACACTATTTCATGTCAGCTTACCCACAAAAGTCAAGTTGTCCTAGAAGAGGGAGACAATCCCTATATAAAAGAAGGAATGTTGCCTCATTTGGAGTGATGAATTTCGGACAAGTTCTGTGACTGAAGTGCAGGTTAAGGGTTGCCGTGACAGTGGAATAGAAGAGAAAAAAAATGAAGGAAGAAGAGGATAAAGCACCTCTGTTTTAGGTCTATCCTACCTCGTCTAGTTCTATGATTTGGTGCGAAGAAATGAGACATTCCAACATGGCTATAAGGCAGTACAACAAGGAATAAAGGCTCTCTATTTTTTGGTTTAATTCCATGATATAAGTTTGAACTACAGTGGGAGAAAAATATTATATATACCATAGAAAGAGAGACTACAAAGGTGTAGTAAAAAAGGGATAAAGTCTCAGTCTAGCCTTCAGTAAGTAGTGCGTAAGGAGGAGCCTTGGCAAAAAGAGAAACCTTGCAAATAGTATCAAGCGAAGGAAGGATCTTAGAATTGGTAGTAATAGGAATCTATTATAGGCTGAAGAATAACAATAGAAGGCACATTGGTAAGGGCTGCTAGATAAGGGACCAAGTTTCCCTAGTGTTGGTGCAGCATAGTGCAGAAAGGGAAGATCAGCATAAGGAGAAAAGAAAGAGCAATGACAAGGTCTTGAAGGCATATTGGTGTCAAGGGTCTGTGTCATGGTCATGGTACTTCTCAATTGAAGATATATAAGAAGAATTACTTACGATTTTTCCTCTCCAAGGGGGAGAGGTTTTGGCCCTAGATTGAAGAGCCTAAATTCTGTGTCTCTTGTGTTTTGATAATTGAATTAATGAAAGACATAATAATATAATGAAGATAAATATAATTAATAGAAGAATAAGAAGTATAACACAAGCAAAAAAATTTCCCCAAGAAAAAATCAAACTTTTTATATATAGCAAAAAGGTTACATCGTATATGCGACAACATTCCTTTTGTTTTCATTGCCTATTAAGGGCAAGCAGGATATTTTGTCCATAACAATACAAATTAAAACTATTGTGTACCGTAAAATAGGTGGCACCGTAAGAAAAATCTATAGTGGAGCAGTCAGCCATGGTGATCAAAAGCTAGTGATAACAGGGCCTCCATTTCGGTGAAAACACCCCACAGTCATAAAAAATATGAGATAAAACAGTTAAAAACTCAGGCCTCCCTTATGGGAAAACAACCCAAATGAGTCTCAACATAAGTTTTAAATGGTAACAAAAAAAAAGAAGTATGTCGATAAACCTATATATACAAAAATAAGCTCCAGGATATATATTATTTGCTGGAGGAAAATAAAAACAATCATTTAGTGTAAAATGTAAGAGCATTCAGTCAGTACAGTCTAGTGTTCGACACACATACCCCAATCCCGTCCTTTTCCTCTATGTGCCACGAGTCTAGATCTTGATGTAAGTCATCCTTAGAAATATGTTCAACATCCCCATTTCGTTCCCTATATATATGGTATACAGAAATCATTATAAATTTCATCTTTAATTCCAGTATCTCTTCAAGAATTGGAAGTAACAAACAATTTTGACATCTGTGTGTGTTGTTAAACCAGTTTATGACATTCATGGAGTCACCGAAGATTTGAATTAATTCAATTCCAAGTTGGATGATCCAGCAAATGAGAAGTTTTAGTGTTTGTAGTTCAACAAAATTGTTTGTTCCTTCTCCAAATCCCACAGAAGCAACAATTGAAACATTTTTATTTTTGTGAATTATCATGCCCACACCACGTTTCCTTTGGTTATCATCTACTCCATTAAAATATTCCCATGTGATATCAAAGTTTATTTGTTCAATCCTTACATTCCTTCGTGTTTTGGATGAGACAAAGGAGGGTAAAAATGTAAGGATGGTCATACATTCCCAACCACAATGGAGGGGGATGAAGTGGTGTTCATAAATGTTCCTTTGTTTCTAGACAACCAAATACCCCGAGTGATTAGGAGGGGAATACATATGAATTATTGCCCCTTGTTTATCACTCACCATAATCTCCAAACCTCACCACAGTTTTCATAATGCCACATAGCCCTAATTTCACATAGTGATAGAGTGTGCTCCAATTTTTTTTTTGGTAAAGTTTCAGTATAGAAAGAGGTGATCAATAGAATCTTCTACATATTTGCTTAGGAAGCACCAACCCGGGCCTTTTAAGAACCTTCTTTGGAGTATGTTCCATTTTTGGACCCTCTGTTTCAGAATGCACCAGTAGAAGAGTTTTGTTTTTTGCAGGCCCTTCCACTTTCCACAAATATTTGAACCACCATTCTTAAGCCCCCCTTTCTCTTCCTTTTATTATATAATCATACCCTTATTTTGGAGAGTAAATTCCTAATTTTGTGTGAACCCAGCAGAAAGAGTCTGGAAAAATCCTTAAGTCTCACTCTCAAGTTGGCTTGTTCCTGAATTTATCCATGCCACTCTTGACCCTACTGATAATCGATCATTAAATCCTCCACCGATTGCCATGCTTGGGCCCATATTTTGGAATCTTCTAGCTTTCCAACCTGATTCAGAGTATATACCCCTTTTTCTTCAATGGCCTCCACCAAACCCTCTAAGAGTGTAAACTAATCGTTGCATCCAACCCAAGGATCCAAACTGATCCAAGACATTTCTCCATTTACTATCCTCCATGCAAGTCCTTTTTCCACTAACCCTAACACCATCACAGTAGATTTCCAGATTGAAGAGGACTTTGTAAAACATTTATCCAGCTTCCTGATACATTCATCCACTAGAAGTGGATCAATATATTTCCTCTTAACCATAGTCATCCATAGTTTGTTCTCAGTCAGAATCCTCCATCCCAATTTTGTTGCCAATGACATAGAAAATGTGTGTAAATTCTTTATGCCCAAACCTCCCCACTCCTTTGTCTTTGCTATTTTATCCCAAGCCACCCATGGGAGCACCTTCTTATCCTCCTCACCATACCAAAGGAAACCACTAAAATACTCATTATTTTATTTATAATTCCTTTTGGGACCCATGCCAGGGAAATCCAGTATACCAGAATTTCTATTAAGACTGATTTGATGAGTACTAACATCCCCACCCTAGAAATCCACTTGTAGCTCCACAGAATTATACATTTTTCAATTTTTGTGACTAACCACTGCCAGTCCCATTTATTGTAAGTGTTTGGTTTCAAATAGAACCCCAGATATTTGATGTTGGTTCCCAAACCATTCTGGGAGAAAGGGAGAAAATTTAAGGACCAGGTGAGGTTTACATCCAAGATACCTTCATGTGTTACAGATGATTTCTGGTTGTTTATATCCATACCAGTTACCTTCATGAATAAATCCATAATATTTTTCAACCTTTGAATTTCCATCCGGTTCCCATTACTAAACAAAAGAATATCAATCACAAATAATAAATGGGAGATGAACCGGTTTGTTTCCACCTTAATTCCTTTAAATTCACCTCTTATCCTAGCCTGATGAATCAACTGACTTAAACCCTCAACAAGAAGTAGGAACAATAGGGGGAGAGAGGACACCCTTGTATGAGCCCTCTCTGATTTTGAAAGAATGGGGATGCTTCCCCATTAATAATAATGACAATAGAGACATTTTTTATACAACCAATAATCCAATTGATGAATTCAATTCTAAAACCAATATGGGTTAGAAGTAGCCTTAAATATAACCAAATGATAGGTCATGGGCCTTTGATAAATCAATCTTCACTATCATACACTTTTTCCTTAACAAATTAATACTATGCAATGATTCCCGAGCTACTCCAATAGCCTCATGGATTTGTCTGCCATCTAGAAAATTAAATTGTTCTTTATAAATATTACAAGATAACAGAGGTTTTAATCTGTTTGGAATTGTTTTGGAAATGAATTTGTAGATACAATTGCACCAAGAAATAGGTCTGAAGTCATTAAAGGATGAGGGAGAGTCTGTCTTAGGAATGAGGGCAAGGAAAGTCAATTTGAGGGCGTCATGGATAAGGTCCTTTTTCCGAGATTCCTCCACCACGTTTGTGATAACATCCCCCATTAGATCAAATAAGTGCTGGAATAATTTCAAAATCCACCCATTCAGGCCCGAGCTCTTGTCTTTTTGCCACCTTAATCACTTCCCTAATCACCACTCCCTCCTGATTTCCATATATATTCCTGAAATGATTTCTCCCCATTATGGAAATCTCCTGGAAGTTTTTGGCAACCCCTCGCTCTGGTTTATCAAGCTCCCAAATGGTATTGGAATTACTTCTTCCCTTTGGATAATTTTGAAAGAATTTAGTGTTCTCATCACCAAATCTTAAGCAGATAACACATCTCTTTAATCTCCATTGTTCTTCCTTCTCTAGTAGGATTTTTATTCTCCTAACCTCCAAACCTTTTATTCTTCCTCTCGACTCCTCATCCATATAGCCCTCAGCCCCCCTAAATGTTCATCTGATCAAGTGCCTCCTCAATAGCCCTGAGCGCCGTGGTGTCCTTTATAGCCTTTCCTTTTTTCGCATAGAATAATAGCCCTCTTAATGTTTTTCATATTATTTACAAAAGCATGGGTGAAAGAAAAATTCTCTCCCCCATTCATTGGGAACCATGTATCAGCTACTAGCATTTTACAGTCCTCCTCTTTAAGCCAACCAACATTGAATTTGAACAAAGAGCCTAGATTTTTATTAGGTCCAACCAATTCTAGGAGTATTGAGTTGTGATCCAATTCTCCCCCAGAACTAACCTCTTTCTGGAAACCTATGGTTCGATTGGCTAGGTAATCACTTAGGAGGAAACGGTCCAGTCTCTTAGCTACCCGTGCCTCCCCCCACCATTTTATTCCTCCAAGTAGGGGAGATCTTAATGAGGTTTGAGTCAATCAAACTTACTCTTTTTAACGTTTTTAGGAAAACATCAACTAGAGGGTTAACCTTAGCCTTAGGACCCTAGGCCTCTTCCATCCCCAGAGAAAAAATTAAATAACCCCCCACTAACACATTTGGCCTAGTCATGAAATATTTAGAGAGAAGTGTGCTCCAAAAAACAACCTGATCTGAGCATGGGCCATAAACGTTCACTAGAGTAATCTCTGATATAAGCGTCCCTTTTAAGGACAGTTGTCTGTCATTTGCATTGTCAATCATGGCTCTCAGTTGGGCTTTCGAAATATTTCTTTTTCTTCCTCTGATCCTTTTTTATTTTTCAATATAGTGAGTTTTCCCTAACCCCCCAAACATCTCTATTTCCATCTGTTTTTATCTCTAGGTCTCAAATTGTAGGGGATAGTATCAATGGATAAATTCGGGATAGCAGTGATGATGCTATCCATGGCTAGAGAGAGATTTCTAGCACACAGAGGTTCATTTCAAACTAGCCTGGAGGGACCAAGCATCTTCATATTATTTAACAAATGATCCAAAGAGGTTAAAATAGGAGATGAGGGATAGGAAACAATACCCGCTAAATCCTATGTAGGATCAATAGGGATTGGTATGGTCTACTCCTGGCTATAATCGATCTCAATGCCCTGATCCACTTTTTTATTTTTATTTTCAGTGGCTTCCACTAGTGTCGTCTCCTCTGCCTGCTGGTGTGCCTCCATGACACCCATTTCCTACTTGTCTTCCATGTCTTCTTGAGTCTCCCTTTCTCTTTGGTGCCTAAGACAATGCTTTGTCCCTCTTTTGTGTCACCTTCTTTTGCTGAATCATAGTGGGAAATCACGTGCCAAGTGCCCATGTTTATGGCACCTATGACACCTAAAGGCAAAGTATTCATAGTCAATCATCTACTCATAGGAATGCCCTCCATATTTAGGATAATTTTTGCAGTCATCCCCTTCCTTGGAGCAAGTTTCACCAATATATGTGTTATGTTCCTAGCCCTTGTCTCCATAAAAGACATGTCGGCCTCCAGAAAAGTACCCAAATTGTTTCCAATCGCTCGAAAAACATCCACAGTCCAAAAATATGGAGGAAGGGCAAGAAGTCGCACCCACACCAGTATTTCATCTAATCATTCCCTATTGGAATCAAACAGTGGTTTCCATCTCTTGAAAAGGATCGGGAAAATACCAAAACCCCACTGTCTTTCCATCACCCATTCCAAGGTAGAAATTTTCTTGAAACTGAGCATAAACCAATCTTTTGACAATGTAATAACTTCCACTTCCTTATCTGGGGCCAATTCCTAGTTTTTCCCTATCCATTCAGTTATGTATTCGGTTGAGAAGACTTTTCCGTGCACCCAACCCACAAGAATAGAATATGACACTACCATCACACTATCAAAGTGCAAGTTGATGTTGAATACCATGTTTGGACACTCAATGCTTTCCTTAATCACTTTTCCCTTTTTTATTTTAACCCTAGAATTCTCTCCATGTTTCATAGAAATCCTAGTTATGTTCGCCCCTCCTATAGAGCCCTCTGCCTGTTTGTATTCAGAAAAATCATTTTCCACCTCCTCCAGTATTCCCTCATCCCCTCCTAACCTCAGGCTTACATCCAACCCCTATTTTTTTGACTCCAACCCACAGTCTCTGCATTTCACCAAAGGAACCCCAAAGAAATTTCCCCCCTCTCTTTCCTTGGCTACCACCAACTATCCAGTATTTCTGCCTGTTTTCTTCCCAAAAGTGTAACATCCAAAACCCCCCTATGAGCCCCAACCCAGACCCTTTAGACCAATGTTTTCTTTCTCACATATTCCTGCAGACAAGAAAGTGCCAGCCCCCGTGTATGAAATAATATTTTTGTGTCCTTCCAACCATGATGCCACCCCAGACTTCCCCAAAAATTCAAACAAGCACCCGACTCCTAAGCCATAATTATATCCCACTTTCCCGTAAAATCCCACCCCAAACACAATATCCTCCAGTCCCCCTGAATGGAAAATAGAAGAAACATAGCTCTTGGGGAAATTTTTACTTACCTCTAGTGTAAGTAAAACCGGCCACTCGACACTTGGTAAAGTTTTAGGAAAGCACTGTAACCACCTCCTGTAGAAAATGACAACTCAATATTTTTTTCACTGTGCTCCTAGGAATATCACAACTTGTTCACCCCAAACTAACCACTGACTGTAGGAATAAGAAGTAAAAATGTGACTAAACACTCTGTGAAAACAATACTTACCACTACTGTAACGCCAAGCATGTGACTGCAATTTGAAAATGACACGAACAACCATGTTGTTCACTTTTCAGTTGACTGCTAACCTGAACGCAAAAACCCGAGCTCCCTCATTAGATCAAACCAGAAGACATCAGTGCCAAAAACACATGAAATAAAACAAAAACCACTGACAAAACCTTGATTTCTTCGGGCAATGTTGTTGTGTAATCCGATAAGGATGCATGTCGCACGAAATGTTTTTTTTTTCCCACCACCAAGAAGCACCGCATGTCCGGCCTTCATACATTCGCTCCAAATGCTTATGTGACTCCCACTTGTGCACACCCCATTTCACCACACTGTCAACCAGTGAAAAACTAGGGTTCCACCATTCCTCCTAGGTTTTTTGCAGAGCCACCGGATCCAAATTCAGCACTTCGTAAAGTATATACAATATAACACAATAAATTATCAAGTAAGATAATTGAATTAAACTATGCCCTACCAGATTCTCAGCACCACCAACGTGGCCCCAATCTCTGGCCCTCTAAGCGTTGTTCCTGATAATATGAACAAGGACATAGAAAGGGTCATCACCCATCACATGACTCAAAATTTATCTTGGGTAGATGACTACAATAGTTAGGAAATAAGAAACTCTAAGAAAAAAGGTTAGACCAAGGAATAAGGAACTACGAGAAAAAGAAGTTGAATTGAACAAAAAACTGGGAAACCAAACTGTCATTTTAGAAATTCTCACCAGGAAACGAAAAAAGCCAAAGCAGGAAAGGATGATGGATTCTCCCAATCCAATGTAAAATAATGAAAGTGATATCCTGAAATATCAGAGGGCTAAGAAACCCTGCCAAAACACCAGAAGTAAGAGACATAATTAAACAAGAATCTCCGATGGTGGCATTTATTCAAGAAACACATTTAGAGGAAGGAGAGGTTCTTAGAGTAGCTAAAAATTTCTAGAAATATTGTTATGGGTTTGTCTAGTCATCAGAGGAGCCTCTAGAGGGCTCAATATTTTTTGGTTAAAAAATAGTTTCTCCTTGGTGAAAGAAATAAAAATGAAAACCTGGGTGACGGCTCTCTTCAAGGAAAGAGATACTAAGGAAAGAATCCCTTTCATAAATATTTATGCACCAGTTTTATTCAATGAAAAGGATGAATTTTGGGACTCTTTAGTGGTCCTAAATGAGAGGAACGGAAATTGACTTTAACACCGTCCTAAATATCGTAGAGAAAAGATGAGGGAATTAAAATAGGGATCTGTTTAGAGAAATAATGGAGGAAAAAATAGAGGTATGGGATATGATAGACATCAAGCCCAAGTTTGGTAAATATACGTGGTCCAACAAATGGCCTAGAGAAATATTTATAACATCTCGCTTAGACTGCTTCTTGATCCACAACAACTGGCTTATCAAGGCCTTGACTATTCTTCGACTATTGAAGTGCAAGGAGACTCAGACCACTGACCCATTATGATCAATTTGGAGAAGATAGAAAAACTAGGGTTGCTTCCATTCAAGTTTAATGTAGACTGGAACCTCTCTGAAGAGGTTGGGGAACTCGTGAAGCGAGCTAGGTTTTATCTTGTACAGGGCTCCCTGAGTTTAGTGTGGGAAGTTGATCCACATTTATGTAGGAACACAATGAAATATTAAAATACCCATAAACCCAGAGATGCATCAGATGTTAGATAAAGGTGCTAAACAAAGAGATAATATTGAAGAATAAATAGGTGGAGTAATTTTTTTTTGAAATAATTATTTTGGAGAGATAAGGGATATATATTTTATGTAATTTTTTTTTGGAGTGACAAGGAGTATTGTAATATTTTGTAAAAATTGGAGTTATAAAGTGTACATTTGTAAACTTGAGGTGCTAAAATTATAACTCAAAGTAATTTTTTACTTTGAGGGTGGGTAGATTTTTTTTTTAAGAAAAAATTTGTAAGGGCATTTTCAAGTGGTCAAATTTTGAAAGGATTTCATTGTAAACACTCAACAAGAAATTGACTAGAGGCAAGTGCAAAGCTCAATCATTTTTCTCTTTTTTCAACGACTATACAAGGGTTAAGGCCAAGCCTCGATAGATTTTTTTTGCGTGGAGTGTGTCGTTTTTTGCGTGGCGTGTTTCATGTGAGGATTTGCTCATTTTTTTCTTGTGCTTGATTCTTTGTGCACTGCTTCAACACTACAATGTCAAAGTTAATTAATCTGTTCTCTGATTCTGATAAGATACAAGGGGTGAAATCCTATAAGACATGGAAACATTTAATTGAAAGCACTTTCATAAATAATGAATTGTGGCATGAAATATGCGATGGCGAAATTAAGCCTAATAAACCAATAGATGCAGCTTCAATTGCAAAATGGGAAATAAAAAATGCCAAGGCATTTTCTCTTATAAAGTCTCCAATTAACAATGAAATGTACATTCATATTGAAAATGCCTCAGATGCATGGACTTCTTTGCGTAGATTCAAAGATCTCTTTGATACACAACCTGAATCTAGAAAGGTTGATCTTTAATTGAAATTTATCCAACAAAAATTAACTGAAGGTGGTGATGTTCTTGAATATATTTCACTGCTTAAAAATATTAAGCAAGAAATAATAAATGTTGGTTTTCAAGCTGTCGATTAAAGTTTCTTGACTATAATTTTAATCGTTAGATTTCCATCATCTTACACACATTTTTTGGAAATTTTGCAAGTCACTGGAAAGTTAGAGAAGATAAAATTTGATGAATTGAGTGATATATTAGCCCAACATGACAAAAATTTTGGGAACAAGAAATAGATTGGGGAAGATGTCTTCTTCATAGAGGCTAGCACAAGTAAATCCTCAACTGATAGTTATAGAAACCGAGGAAGAGGACATTTCAATAAAATTTAGGCAGCCCACAATGTACAAGATCGTGGTCACTGTCAAAGTAGAGGAAACAATTTCAACAGAGGCTATAGTGCAGGAAGGAGAAATTTTCAAGGCGGAGGAAACAATCAAGGCAAAGGATGTAATCAAGGAAGAGGATGAAGTCCAGGAAGAGGACAAAATCAGAATAGAGGCCAAAGCAGAGGTAGAGGACAATATCAAGGTAGAGGACATTATCAAGGCAAGGGCATAGATTTTAGTCAAACAGTTTGTAGGAGATGTAACAAAGTTGGACATTATGCTGAAGATTGTAGAACTTCCATTGATAAAATTCCCAAGTTTCATCCAAACTCTGTACATTTTTCAAATCATGAAGATGATCCTGATGGTTCAGAATATGTATTCACCAACACAGAATCAAGCACTTTATAGGTTTCAACCTTTCTTAGAAGTGATTATGAAGATGCATGGATTATGGATACAGGAGCAACTCAACACATGATTTTTCGATGTGACTTATTTTGGAGCTTCCAACAATGCCATCTCAATTCAATCTATCTTGTTGAAAAAACAAAACATACACCTTATGGAAAAGGTGTAGTTAAATTTTTGCTGCCTTGCATTAGAGAAAGAATGATTTCAGATGTATGGTATGTCCCAATATTTAAGCAAAATTTGCTATCTTTAGTCACGATTCGACAAGGAGGACATTTGGTGATGATGGAAGATGGCTTAGTTAAAATTAACTCAGTCAAACAAAACATGAAAACAATGATGACAAGTTATGAATATGGAAAACTGTTAAGGATGAAAGGGACAGTAATTCCAAGAAATTATGGATTTGCAGGAGCAAAAAATACAGACATTTCAACGATTAGATTGTGGCATGTAAGATATGGCCATCTCAAATTTGAAAGTCTCTCTCAATTACAAAAACATGGAATGGTTATGGGACTTCCAACCTTCAAAAGGGAAAATGCAAAATGTGAAACTTGCATTTATGGAAAACAACATCGAGAGACTTTTACCACAAATTCATGGCAAGAAAATAGGCGTTTGCAATTGGTTCACAGTTATATTTGTGGACCCTTACAAATTTCTCTAGGAGGATGCAAGTATTTCTTACTCTTTGTTGATTATTTTAGCAAGATGACTTGGGTATATTTTTTGAAGCAAAAGTCAGAAGCATTTGAAAAGTTTAAAACTTTTCGCCAACTTATTGAAAATGAAGTAAAGGAGAAGATTGGAACTCTTAGAACCGACAATGGAGGAGAATTCACTTCAAATGAGTTCAAAATGCATTGCATGGATAATGGCATAAAACAAAATCTTACCAATGTCTACACTCCACAGAAAAATGGAGTAGTAGAAATAATGAACTGCACCTTGTTAGGAATGGCGAGATCTATGTTAACTTTCAAAAAGTTAAGTCCTATATATTGGGCCGAAGCAATTCATACAACTATATACTTAAGGAACAAATCTCCCACTGCTTCTTTAGACAGAATCACACCTTATGAAGCATGGTTTGGCTTCAAACCTCGAGTTAAACATCTCAGAGTTTTTGGATCAGTATGTTATTCCTTAGTTCCAAAGGAAAAATGAACTAAGCTTGACTCACGAAGCTTGAAGTGCACAATGATTGGGTATTATGATGAGAAGAAAGGGTACCAAATTTTGTCTAATGGGAAAATTATTGTGAGTAGAGATGTTATTTTTGATGAAAATGAGAGTAAGAGTGCTGAAGAAGTTGAAAGTCTTCTTCAAAAGTTATAAACAAAAGGTGATAAAAGAAACGAAAATTTACAAAGTCAACCAACTTCACAAAATTGGTATGAACTTGAGTTTCCTTCATCTGAAAATGATTCATCCAATCCATCTTCTTCACCAGTACTATTTTGGTCTTCTGGCAGTTCATCCAAAACTCGTAGCAGTAGCAGTTATTTTGATAGTGACTCTCCGCCTCTAGAATTTGCGGTTGATCAAAAAACATCAGTTTACATCAACCCTCTTTACAATTATGGTGATTTTTCACAATCTCAAACCAATGAACATCAATTGCCAAAATGGGCAGTTCAAATTTTGAAATATGTAAGGCCAAATAAAAAAAATAAAACAGGAACAAGGGGATCACAAAGAAGTGAAGGAAATTTTGCCTTGATAGCAAATGATTTTACTGAACCTTCTACTCATCAAGAGGTAGTAAAACTTAAAGAATGGCAACAGGATATGGTTGATTAATATCAGTTAGTTCTCGACATCAACACTTGGAAACTTGTTGATTGTCCTCAGAATGTTAAACCCATAGGATGAAAATGAGTTTACCGAATTAAGTACAAGAAAAATGGCGATATCGACAAGTACAAAGCAAGAATTTTTTCTAAGGGTTCTGCGCAACCGGAAGGGATTGAATATGAGGAAATGTTTGCTCCTACAGCTAAATGGAACACCATCCGACTCACACTTTCCTTAGCAGCTCAGCAAGGATGGAAAGTTCATCAGATGGATGTAAAAAGTTCTTTCCTCAACATATAGTTACAGGAAGAAGTGTATATGACACAACCACCAGGTTTTGAAATTGAAGGACAAGAACATAAATTCTACAAACTGATAAAGGATTTATATGGGTTAAAACAAGCTCCCCGAGCTTGGTATGCAAAAATGGATGAATACCTTCGGAAAGTTGGCTTTCAATGCAATGAATCTAATGATACCTTGTACATACGCCAACAAGGTAAAAATATGGTGATTCTGGTTATGTGTGTATATGATTTGATTATCACTGGCAACAATGATGATCATATTTCACAGGTGAAAAAGGAGTTACATGCAGGTTTTAAGATGATAGATTTGGGACTACTTCACTGCTATCTTGGAGTTGAAGTATTCCAACATGCACATCATATCTTCATTTCTCAGAGTAAGTATGCAGCAAAAAAACTTCAACGATTTTGAATGCAGGATTGCAAGCCCGTTCTTACCCCCATAGAACAAAACTTGAAACTTTCAAAATTTGAAAAGGGGAAATGGTGGATATCACTACTTATCAATAGTTGATTGGCAGTCTGATTTATCTGACAAACACTGGACACGATATTTCTTACGTCGTTAGTATTATTTCACACTTTATGTAGGAACTACGAGACAACCACTAGAATGTAGCCAAAAGAGTTCTTTTTTATATCCAAGGAACAAAAGATTTTGGTCTACTTTACAAAAAGACTAAAAAATTTGTATTTGCTGGATTTTCCATTGTCGACTTTGATGGCAATATTGATGATAGCACATCAACCTCTAGTTATTTAATGAACATGGGGCCAACTGCAGTGTCATGGAGTTGCAAGAAGCAAGCTACAGTGGCCACTTCTTCAGCAGAAGCAGAGTACATATCAGCATGGGAAGCAGCATGTGAGATCATTTGACTGCATAGAGTTTTACAAGACTTGGGAATTCCTCCAGCAGAAGCTACATCATTATTCATCGAAAACCAATCAGCAATAAAGCTTGCCAAGAATCCAATTTTTCATTCAAAGACAAAGCATGTGGACACCAAGTATCATCATATCAGATCACTCATTGCAAAGGATGTCATCAAGCTGATTTATTGTCCTTCAGACGATCATATCTCTGATATCTTCACCAAACCTCTTGGCAGAATAAAATTTACTATGTTCAGGGATGAACTTGGTATATGTTGTAATGTATCTTTGGATCATGGGGGGAATGTTAGATGATCCAAATATCATAATTTAAAGTTAGGATAAAATATTTATTAAATTATAATATTTAATAAATATTAGAGACACTTAGAAATACAATATTGTTAGAAAAGATAGGACTCTAGAATAGAGTCGTATCTTAGGCTCTAAAATAGGAATAAAGTTAGTAGATTGGATAGAAGATCATTTATTATAAATGGACACTTGTTGTTTCATCAAGTGGTACATAACTAAATTAAGTTAGGACATGTAGCTTATAAATAGGTTATTTTCCTACTTGCAAATGAGTTGAAGTTTACATTTGTAAACTCTTGCAATTTCTATGTAATTTATTTTCCATTATTAATAAAAATTACATGTCTGAGGACACCTATGTATTAGCAGAAATAAAACTTCATTTGATTAATAAAAAATAAATAAAATATTCTTACAGACAAAATATAAATAATCATTAGGGGAGTTTCTAGGTCTAAAATGGGCCTCCTAAGGAAATTATATAATAATAGTGGAAATAAAAAAATAATATTATATTATGTCATCAAATTTTAGAGGGAAAAAAGAAAAAACTATTTTCCAACTAGTATTTTCAACTTAACTCCCTATGGGTTTACTCACATTTCCAGTGGAAATACTCGTTAGATGCATAATTTGATTCCTCATCCAATGAGTATCCATATTTCATACTTTTCATGGACCCTGCTACACGAAAAATGAGAAATACATGAAAAATGCTATTGGAATCACATTTTTTTCATGTATTTTTTATTTTTCGTGTAGAAGGGTCCATCGAAAGTATGCAATATGGGTACTCCTTGAATGAGGAATTAAATTTTTTCATCCAACGAGTACTCCCACTCGAAATTTGAGTAAAAACTTAGGGAGATAAGTTGAAAATACGAGTTGAAAAAGTAGTTTTATTATTTTATTAATTTTTAATCTTTTTACTTTTTTACTCCAAAAATGGTGAATCATCCCCCATGGATGAAATCATCATCTTGAATCCTATTGGTTCTTATAAAGTTGATTTTGGTTGTACATTTTTTTTAGGAGGCCCATTTTTTACCTCAAAATTCCCCTAATGCTAGCTAGGGCGCTAGTAGCTTATCTCTAAGAAGAGATGTGGCGGCTATAGGCCTTTGAACTATGTTACAATGAGGCTCCAAGGCCTATTTAGTATTGATGAATAATGTTAAACCCTAAACATCTAAATACCTAACCCTAGGAGATGAAACACCAAAACTATGGGCCCCGTTTGGGTAAATTGATACATCAACTTCCCGAGGACGTAACTTTGCCATATGAACTCCATTTGACGCACTCAATACCTTGTTACAAAGATCTATCTGAGGGCTAAGACTTTTTGTGTGAGAGACATGATAGGAACTTCTATGTTTCTCCTTATTTTCCCAAAAAACATCGTTTACGGCCTCAAAACGGCTCGAGAAGTTCAGGACCCGAAAAAACTGCTAAAAATTGTAAACTGTTCTATCATTAAGGAAACTAAAAGATTGAAAGTAAAAATGGTGGGTGTCCAAGTGGAATAGGCAGGTGGCCACCAATATCCACCTGGATCATTCTGCCCCCCCCAGGAAGCAATGGTCCCCATTGCGTTGAGTTCCTCCCTGAAATGAGGAAACTTTTGCTTAACTTGGTCCTTGGTGAGCCACTTACCTTCATGAAGGAGTTGGCTTGCTTTGACAACTCGATATAGCGGGACCCTTTGTTTTCAGGTGTGCTTGAACTGCGTATCCATTATTTGATCATTTGTGGCTTGTTCCATGTAGTCTGGGTTTAACTCCGTTTGTGTGAGTTGTTTTGTTATGTCGAATGTCTCTAGTAGAGACAGGAAGTAGGGTGGAAGGCGTTCCACATTGAACACTAGGTGAATACCAAGGAATGGTGGAATATTGAGCTCAAAGGCATTATCCCCCGTTAGTGTCCTGTGATTTGGTAGATTGGTTGACCATATGCACAGGGTAACATCAGACCAGTCTTTCGAGTCCTAGGACCTAGCCTTCCTGGACTTAGAGAGGGCTCTCTCTATTATATGCAAAGATGTAAAATTGTTTACTTTAGATGGTTGATTTTAGGCTAGTTGTTAAGTGTAGGGTTTTTTGTTTGTTTTGGTTGGGTAAGAAGGTCAGGTAGGATAGGTGGAGGGAGAGGTTGTCAAAATCATTAGGTTATGGAGTCTATGATGTTAGCCCCCCTATGAAATACTTGACAAGCAAGCTGGGGGGCTAGATTGTTATGGAGCCTTCAAGGAATGCCTCTCCCTTGAAAACTCATCCTCCTCGAAGTCTCTATGAGCTGTGCCCAACACAAATCCTCTCTGCTGATCCATTGCTCAAAGGGACCTATTACTCCCTCTTTTACCCCTATA
>JAXQQM020072620.1:0-21494 GCA_034641835.2 Pinus albicaulis
TCCACTCATTGAGTCAGTTTCTTTCATTTCTCATTAGGTCACTAGGGTTTCATTAGGTCAAATCATTACATTGTCTCATTTTCAATAAGGTCAGAAACAGGTGTGAGAGTGATCCCAATAATGTCTCTTTACCATGTAAAGATGATATCCAAGATGGTTTCCAAAGTTGTAATTTGATTTCAAGTGTGAGTTTCATTCCAAGATGTAATTTTATTTTTATTCATGTAATTTTATGTCAGTTCAAATGTAATAAGTACTCAGTCTCCTAAGGCTTCCAAATCAGAGTTCCACATGCCAACACATCAAGTGTCAAATACAAAAGGTTTCTACTTCAACAATTGATCAAATGTCAAAGGGAGTTGTCTTTTTCCAAGGGTGCCTAAGTCATCATTTTCCACAAGCACTAAACCCTAATTTCCTCTCCCACTGAGCTAGGTTTTGCTATGGAATCAGATACATATGAGTAGAGGAGGCATAATGTAGGTCATATCAGTAAGTATGAGGTAATTCCAAATTCATAAACATCATGTCTCCATCATTTTCTAGGAAATCATTCCAAGAGTCAAGCCATTTTCCACTCATAGGGCCAGTTTTACTTCAAACTATGTTTATGACCAAACAGAGATGAATTTGACAAAAGTGAGAGGGGTTTTTTTCCATCATAGGTCCAAGAAGAAAAACATCCTTTATTTTTTACACAGGTGTCATTTTTTTATAGAAATGTCAAAACTACAGGTGCCACAGGCGAGTTGTTGCACTTTTGGAGTGACCTTGGGAAAATCAAGTTTTCTCATAGCTAGAGTGTCCAAATGACTTGCTTGATGAGTCAAATTATAACTAGATAGAGATAGATTTCCAATGAGCTATCATGAGCTCAATTTGGAGTTGAGGAAGGCGTCCAAAATTTTCCTTCACCAGCACTCTGCATTTCTGCACCCTCATTCAACATTTTTTGACCAGTCTTGGTAAAATCAACTTTTTACAAGGAAAATCAACTTCAACTAGAAAATAAAATGTATATTTATAAAGAAGACTTTAAGGGATTTCCAACGAGCTATTCTAGGCCTAATTTTGACACCAGGAAGGTAGTGAAAAATAGCCTACAAGTTGGAGGTAAAATGGCGCTGCACATAGGTGTAGTGCGCTACGCATAGAGCAGTTTTCATAGTGTTACTGCTCTATGCACAAATCCTTGGTGCTGCGCACTATTTTGGGGCATCCAATGGAAAAATGGAAAACATCAGTGGGTTCATAATGATGAGGACATGCCCCCTGTAATTTTTCTAAGAATTTGGAGAAAAACTGGTCAAGAAAAAGGTCCAAAAACACCCAAAAAATCATGTTTATGCCTCTTTTTTAGGGTGGAATTGTGCATAGAGGTAGTCTTGGGAGATTTTAGTTTTGGAGGGCTAAATCAGCTCCAAATCAAAAACCAAAAGAAGATCTATAAATTATACAAGACAAGCTTTTCAATGAGCTATCATGAGCTCAATTTGGATACCGGGAAGTCAATTAAAAGTGACCTGCAAGAAGGGTTATTATTTCCTCCTTGGCACTGCGCATAGGAAAAATTATGCCTGTTTGGAGTTTTCTCTGTTTTCCACATGATTTTTGAGTTTTACCTCACTAGTTGGGGTTTTCACTGATGTAATTGATGAATATGAATGTAATTATGATGAGGATTATTTTACTATCGGTAGATTCATTAGCTTGGGTCAAATGAATCAGTTTCCTCTCTTTTAGAGGCAATTTGTTGGGTCTTCCTAGTCTTCAGATTCTTGTTCAACATTTGCTGGAAACTGATCCTCATCTCATGGATTCGACTCCCTAAGGCTAGGGGGAGTTGTTTTTAGGTCTATATCTTCTTCTTCTTTCTCATTTTTAAAGGTTGGACTTAGTTGGATGCTTGGCTTTTGAAGAGACACATTTTGTATCAGTTCTGAGCAAGAATATTAATCAAATTTGCAGCTATTTTTATGGGATCCCTATGGTATGGTGTTTAGTTTAGTTTATCCTTTTTTTTTCATGTGTTGAAAATGTATTGTTAATTTTATTAATAATTTCATAACTTCTAAGTGAATGTACGCAAGCTAGATAAGCAGAATCCATTCTCATATGATCTGTTTTGGGTAGAAATTCACAATCTGTTAAATTTATTCAGTTTAGAAAGAAACTATGATTTCACCATGCTCTTTCTATCTCCTCACCTGTCTTGATCATCCCCTCCATTGAAAGCCTAAAGTGCTAAATCACTATGCCTACCTTGCCCCATAGAACACCCTGCAAATTTTGACCTAATTTCCCTTTCCCTGATTATTTTGGTCCTTTCTAGCTCCTCACCTGTTTTGATCATCCCATCCATTGAAAGCCTAAAGTGCTAAATCACTATGCCTACCTTGCCCCATAGAATGCCCTGCAAATTTTGACCTAATTTTCCTTTCCCTGACTATTTTGGTCCTTCTGATCCAACACAACCCTATACAATCAAAATCAAAACACTAAGCTACTATACCTAACTTAATATCTTATTTCCTCAGTCATCTTGGTTGTGATATTTACGGAGAGAGCCCTCTCCTTGCCTAGTAGGGATAGCTACTTGGCTAAGCGTGGTTTGTGGTTACTTCAGAATTTCCTTCTTCAGCCTGAGGTTCAATCCGAGTGATAACATTTTGGCGACTCCACTGGGGAACGAGGTGATAGATATTCTCCGAGAAATATTGTTCAAGTTGCAGATCTGATTGCTGATGGTGAACAACAGTCAGACACATATGAAGGCTAAAACATTCACCTGGCAATTCAATTGTTCGAAATCTCGAGTTTCGAAATATTGATGGTGGCTCCACTGGCTAAATGAAGGAATCAGATGTCGTTTCTATTTGTTCAAGGTATTCATGTATCGACTTTTCTAATCTTCCTAGTTTTCCTAATCAATTACCAAAAGATGCATATTTTTTAGTAATGGCCCTATATTTAACAGAGAAGATATGAATTTGACTCTTAAACATGTAGAAAATTAAAAAAAAAAAAATTGAACTTCTTAGAGTCAAACAAGAAGATGTGTTCATCAGATTGTTCTATGATTCATTTCAAGGGAAATGTAGACAATGGATTGAAAATTTGTTTGTCAGATCTATTAAGTCATTTGCAGAGTTCTAGCGTATCTTTATGGAAACATGGAGGGAGAAGGAAGAATTCGAAATAGAGGCGGCCTCTATTCAAGGATTTATAGAATGGGAAGATATGCGCACAGATGATGAGGTAGATGAGAACTTTGCTTCATCTATTTCTTCTTATCTGAAGTCTTGTCGATGTAGCCATGAAATTAAGCTCATTTTTTTGCAAGATTTTTCCATCAAAATCGAAAAAGATCTAGCTGAATTGGAGACCCAAATACAGTCCCAGGGTCTGGACTTTCAAGTCCCATTATTTGGGAAGCTTTTCCAGCAAAAGGAAAGAAAGGTAAGGCTGCCCTTGGATGTTTGAATTGACAGTTTGCAGCTGGAGGCATGTATTGAGGAGTTGGGGCAGCATACAGAGTTTGGTTTCTATGATCCTGTTGCAACATATATGGAATATTTTTTCAGTTTAAATGATAGACTAGATTTTATTTTACAAAGCCAAAGACATTGTGTGCATGTATGGTTGTAAGAATGCCCAATTGTGTTCTAGTTCAAGCAATGCCAAGCATCATCATTGTTACAGTTTCTTGATTCGCTAATTTGGCATTACAACATCACTTGATCTAGTAATTTTGTAGCAAATTAGGGTAGATTTGTACATAAATAAGCTGCCTAAAGCAACATTTCAGTTTTTGGCATTAGTTTCAGTTTCCTAGTGTATAGGTTGCAGTATGCATGTATTTTTGGTTGGTATAAGTAGTCCAGGTTTGTAGCTGTTTGTGACCGTATTTCCCAATGGTTAGGCACTTGGTCTATGGTGTTCTTGACACCTCCAAGGAGCTACCATCCCCAATAAGGCAAATGTTAGTGTCAGTATTTTCATACTTCCACCAGGGATCAAAACACATTTTGCATGTGCATATTAGGTGTCCCACTCTAAGGAATTTTCAATCATTTCATTAGGTCATGATATAAAATTGTTCCACTGGTGGTTGTTCTTGTCAAATGTACCATTTTCCTTCACAATTATATGCATGCTGACCCTCTTCCATGTCTTCATCATGTTGGAAACAAGTTTGCTCTCATTCCAATTTAGGTCAAAGTCACTCATTGAGTCAGTTTATTTCATTTCTCATTAGGTCACTAGGGTTTCATTAGGTAAAATCAATACATTGTCTCATTTTCAATAAGGTTAGAAAAAGGTGTGAGAGTGATCCCAATAATGTCTCTTTACCATGTAAAGATGATCTCCAAGATGGTTTCCAAAGTTGTAATTTGATTTCAAGTGTGAGTTTCATTCCAAGATGTAATTTTATTTTTATTCATGTAATTTTATGTCCATTCAAATGTAATAAGTACTTAGTCTCCTAAGGCTTCCAACTCAGAGTTCCATAGGCCAACACATAAAGTGTCAAGTACAAAAGGTTTCTACTTCATAAATTGATCAAATGTCAAAGGGAGTTGTATTTTTCCAAGGGTGCCTCAGTCATCATTTTCCACGAGCACTAAAGCCTTATTTCCTCTCCCACTGAGCTAGGGTTTGCTATGGAATCAAAGACATATGAGTAGAGGAGGCATAAGGTAGGTCATATCAATAAGTATGAGGTCATTCCAAACTCATAAACATCATGTCTCCATCATTTTCCAGGAAATCATTCCAACATTCAAGCCGTTTTCCACTCATAAGGCCAGTTTTACTTCAAACTATGTTTATGACCAAACAAAGATGAATTTTACAAAAGTGAGAGAGGATTTTGTCCATCATAGGTCAAAGAAGAAAAAAACTCCTTCAGTTTCTACACAGGTGTCATGTTTTTATATAAATGTCAAAACTACAGGTGCCACAGGAGAGTTCTGCACTTCTGGAGTGACCTTGGGAAAATCAACTTTTCTCATAGCTGGAGTTTCCAAATGACTTTCTTGATGAGTAAACTGATAACTAGACTGAGCGATATTTCCAATGAGCTATCATGCGCTCAATTTGGAGTTGAGGAAGGCCTCTAAAAGTTGTCTGCACCAGCACTCTGCATTTCTGCATTCTCATTCAACACTTTTTTACCAGTCTTGGGAAAATCAACTTTTGACAAGGAAAATCAACTCCAATCAGAAAAAAAAATGTAGATTTGGAAATTATACTTGAAGGGATTTTCAATAAGCTATCTTGGTCCCAATTTGGACACCGGGAAGGTAATCAAAAACATCTTGCAAGTTAGGGGTAAAATGGTGTTACGCATAGGAGCAGTGCGCTACGCATAGAGAAATTTTATGGAAAAATGGAAGACATCAGTGGGTTCATAATGATGATGAAATGCCCCCTATACTTTTTATAAGAATTTGGAGCAAAAATGGTCTGGAAAAAGGGCCGAAAACACCCAAAAATTCATGTTTCTGCCTCTTTTTCAGGGTGGCACTGCGCATAGAGGCAGTCTTGGAAGATTGAATTTTTGGAGGATCAAATCAACTCCAAATATAAAACCACAAGTAGATATGGAAAGTAGACAGGACAAGATTTCCAATGAGCTATCATGAGCTCAATTTGGATATAGGAAATTTAGTCCAAAATGACTTGCAAGAAGGGCTATTTTTTCCTCCTTGGCACTACACATAGGACAAATTCTGCATGTTTGGAGTTTTCTCTATTTTCCACGTGATTTTTGAGTTTTACCTCACTAGTTGGGGTTTTCACTGATGTAATTGATGAAGATGATTTTAATTATGATGAGGATTATTTTACTATGGGTAGATTCATTAGCTTGAGTCAAATGAATCAGTTTCCTCTCTTTTAGAGGTAAGTTGTTGGGTCTTCCTAGTCTTTAGATTCTTGTTCAGCATTTGGTGGAAACTGATCCTCATCTCATGGATTTGAATCCCTAAGGATATGGGGAGTTGTTTTGAGGTCTATATATTCTTCTTCTTTCTCATTTGTAAAGGTTGGACTTAGTTGGATGCTTGGCTTTTGAAGAGACACACTTTGTATCAGTTCTGAGCATGAATATTAATCAAATTTGCAGCTATTTTTATGGGATCCATGTGGTATGGTGTTTAGTTCAGTTTCTCCTTTTGTTTTCATGTGTTTAAAATTCATTTTTAAGTTTATTCATCATTTCATAACTTCTAAATGAATGTATGTAAGTTAGATAAGAAGAATCCGTTCTCATATGCTCTGTTTTGAGTAGACATTCACAGTCTGTTAAATTTATTCAATTTAGAAAGAAACCATGATTTCACCATGATCTTTTTAGCTCCTCACCTGTCTTGATCATCCTATCCATTGCAATCCTGAAGTGCTAAATCACTATGCCTACCTTTCCCCATAGAACACCCTAAAAATTTTGACCTAATTTCCCTTGCCCTAACTGTTTTGGTCCTTCTGATCCAGCACAACCCTATACAATCAAAATCAAAACCTTGAGCTACTATACCTAGCCTAATATATTATTTCCTCAGTCATCTTGGTTTTGATGTTTATAGAGAGAGCCCTCTCCTTGCCTAGTAGGGCTAGCTACTTGGCTAAGCGTGGTTTGTGGTTACCTCAGAATTTCCTTCTTCAGCTTGAGGTTCAATCCAAGTGATAACACTTCCAAGGAATAATCTAGATTTAGTCCATTAAAGGCCATATTATTAGTTTTGAAGAAATCCTACAAAATTGCTCTCCAAATTCAAGCCTCCTCACAAATAACTTCAAAATTTATGCTTTAATGTGAATCCTTCTTTGATACCATTTAGAAATTAGGTTTTAGATTTGAAACTGATCATGAAGTTTTAATCAAAATCACAATTTAGAACAAAAATATTATACTTGCAAGAATAAATAACACACAAGCAACAAGTATTTTTATATGGGTAAAGAAATTTTCTAAAAACCCTAATGCTTGCTTGCATTAATCAGAATAATAGATATGTATTACAATTCCTTTAATCAATTGAGCACACCTTGCAAGTACATAACCTATCTCTCTACTCACTGAAGGCATCTAACCTAGACTTAGTCAAATTTTTCCTCTTCTTGAGCTTATATTTCCTTGCGTTGTTCCTTGAGGAATTAGGCCCCTATTGTATAGGAAATTCCTCAAATTGATTTCACAATTATTTTAGGCTGATCATTTCATTGCATGCACCACCTATACACTCAAGACTAGTCTACAAATGATATTACATCGCCTTGGAATATCCACAAAGACTGGGGAACTCGAATTCTCTGCATGCACCAGCTATTTTGGGATGATTGATCAATTAATTGGATGATCGCCCAATTTGAGTGAAGTCCCACCACACAACTTGACCTTCCACTACTTCCTCCAATAGTTGGAACTAGTTTAATTGAAAACAACCTTAGATAACTGACCTTGATTTCTACAAATTATAAATCACACATGCTTAACTGAGATCTAGCTCCTCCAACTCAAATTTACTAATCAAATTGGGTGACACGAGCCATGTCACACAGGTTAACGTCATCCAAGTTGTCTACTAATGTGGAAATTCGAATTTTTCAATTTAATCAAGGGAAAATCAAATTTAGAATTTCTTGTTGCATTTTTCAACAGGGAATGTGTTACGTCCCTATATTACTAGTCTAGCCCCTTATTGTTATTAGTGTAGCCCCCTTATTTTTATTATTGTAGCCCCCTCTAACCCCAATATTGTTATTATTGTGCCCTTACATTGTTATTGTTAGGTCGGCTAGGATTACATTGTGGCCCCATGGACTCCTATATATAGAAAGGAGGTTTTGTCATTTGTATCATCCAATAATTTTTCATTCATGTAATGTATTGGAGGTTTCCCCTTTGATGTGACTTATTTCTAAGGAATTGATATATCTTTTCTTCTATTTTTGGAGCTGGTTTCACAACATTTGGTATCAGAACTTTGGATTTTAGGGTTTCGCTGCTCCAAATAGGTCATCGTGGAATTTTCGCTATAAATTTTTTTCTATGAAGTTTCAGAAGCTGAAATTCTTATTGTACGAAGAAAAAATCCTGAGGAACATCGTCCCAAAATTTTAGAGCTTGGTTCGCAATATTTTCGAAGATATGATCTGTGGAAGTTAGGTATTTTTGCAGGATCCTCAATTTAACCTAAATAGGTCATCACAGAATTTTCGCTATAACTTGTTTTATACGAAGGCTCAGAATATGAAATTTTTAGATCACAAAGCCAAAATCCTGAGGAACATCTTCGCAAAATTTCAGATCTTGGTTCGCAATACTTTTGGAGATATGGTCCGTGCAAGTTAGGACTTTTTCAAGCTCCCGAATTTCATCTCAAAGAGGTGATCGTGGGAAAATCTTCATAACTCTCTCTCTGAGCATCGGATTGGAATTCTGTAGAAAGTGGACGTAAGCACACGAAATGCAGTTTCCTATCTATCAATGTCAAAGCCAAAGGAGGAAGCAGTGACACGTGGCAAGTCATACAAGTTCGCTCTACTGAACCAGTCCATAATTAGGTCATCGTAGGAGATTGGGCACAACTTTTTCTTCAAGAATCCAAATCATGTCAGACTTGTGGAATTAGAAAGAGGATTGAGAGGGCTACCTCAGTACCAAATTTAAGATATTGAAGATCTGAAATCATAGAGATAATTCAGTTTCAATATTGCGCTCCTTAAAAGTAAGAAAAAAGTGTGTATTTTTTTTCGAATTACATAAGTGTCGTTTGAAAAAAAAATAGGTGGAATTTATTCCAAGGGCATATTGAAGAATAGATATCAGTATTGGGTTCTAAAATGGCCCCTAAAAAGAATTCAACACCCATTAAACCTTCAGAAGGCTCTACTATGACTCATGAAGACGAAGAAACACAACATGAGATATCAAAATTACATGAGCAAGTGCACCAAATTTCGCTATCGCAAAGAGCAACAAAAAATGAAATGGAACTATTGAAGAAAGGCATGGAAACTAAGATGGATGGTTTGAAGAAAGGCATGGAAGCTAAGATGAATGGTTTGGAAGCTAAGATGAGGCATGGAAGTGGGCATGGAAGCTAAGATGGATGGCATGGAAGCCAAGATGGATGGAATGGAAGCTAAGATCGATGAAAAAATGGAAAACATAAAAGTAGACATCGAAGGTTTGGCAAAGTTGATACAAGAAATGTTTCCTAATGGCGAAAAGATAGTAGAGGAAACTCATGATGAGAACAAAATAAATGTTAATCATGATTTCATAAACTCTAATGTTGGATGGAAGAACCACCATATTCCAAAGATGGATATGAGGAAGTTTTATGGCAAGGATCCCATAACATGGATAATACAGATGGAGTAATATTTTGATCTCAATAATGTGCAAAACACACAAAAGGTACGCATTGAAACTTTCCATTTAGAACAAAATACATTTGTATGGTATCGATGGCTTTGCTCCTGTAAAAAAAATTGTCACTTGGTTAATTTTTACAGAGGAAATGATAACAAATTATGAGGATACAAAGAGAAACACCTTCTTTAGCCAATTGATAAATCTCAAAGAAAAGGGTTTAGTGGGGGATCACATTGAGGACTTCCAAAAATTTAATATAAGGGTATTAGATATTCCAGAGGAACATAGGATTGATCTCTTCATAGGTACTTTAAAGGATAACATCCAACATGAAGTTCGCATTTTGGAACCTGATTCATTGGAGAAGGCATTCAGGTTGGCAAGAAAAATTGAATGTAAAATTATGGCGACAAGGAAGTGTACCACTCACTTCTATAAAGAGGGAAATGTTGCTACTCCTAGATTTCCACAACCTACCAGGTTGAAACCACAACAATTGGAAGAAAAAAGAGCAAAAGGGCTTTGCTACAGTTGTGATAGCAAATACACTAAAGGTCATAAGTGTGCTAAGAAGAAATTATTTTACATAGATTGTGAAGAGGAAGAAGAAAATAAACAAGAAGAGGATATACACCAGGAACCAACCCTAGAAGAGGAAGAAATGAGTCCGACCATATCGTGTAATGCATTGGCAGGAATTACCACTCTTCAAAATCTCAAGATAGAAGGACATATCAAGAAGAAAAAGGTAATAGTGTTGATTGATTCAGGGAGTACCCATAATTTTATTCATTGTAAGGTAGCCAAGGAATTGAATTGTTTCCTATACCCAGCACCAGAATGTCAAGTGATGGTTGCAAATGGAGGAACTATAAATTTCTCTAGAAAATGCCATAATATCAAGCTAACCATGGGGGAATATGTATTGAATAGTACAATGCTTTCAATTCCTATGGGAGGTGTTGATGTTGTGATAGGAGTACAATGGTTACAATCTCTGGCGACGGTAGCTTTTAATTTTCAAGAACTTTTCTTGAATTTTTTTTTTAGAAGGAAAGGAAGTCGAATTACGGGGTATCGCAGGGAAGCCGGGAAAGATAATAAGCTCTAATGTCATGACAAATCTTCTTAAGAAATAACAACAAGGAGTAATTGCACAATTATGCTCACTAAGTTCCAGACGTAAAAATGAGTATTTATAACGAGATCTCCACGCCGAAAGGAAAATCATTCCAAGGTGTTCCTATTCATTTGATTCCAAGTAGTGTTCCTCCAAACATCAGGCCTTATAGATATCCTTATGTCCAAAAGAGCGAAATTGAACGTATGATTGCAAAAATGTTAGAGGCTGGTATAATTCAACCTAGTCAAATTTCCTTCTCTGCACTAGTATTATTGGTAAACAAGAAGGATGTATCATGGTGCATGTTTCTGGATTATAGGGAGATCAATAAGCTCACCATTAAAGATAAATTTCCCATTCCTGTGATTGATGAATTATTGGACGAATTACATGGAGCAATTTATTTTACCAAGTTGGATCTTCGTTTAGGATATCATCAAATTAGAATGAAGACTGAAGTTATTCCGAAAAAATCATTTCGAACTCATGAAGGTCATTATGAATTTTTGGTGACGCCTTTTGGCCTTACCAATGCACCTTATACATTTCAAGGGTTGATGAATTCCATTTTCAAAACCTTCCTTAGAAAATTTGTGCTAGTATTTTTTAATGATATACTAATCTACAGCAGGTCTTGGAAGGATCATGTTCAACATGTTGACAGGGTGCTCAAACTATTGCAGGAGAAACAATTATATGCAAAATCATCCAAATGTTTCTTTGGAGTACAAGAGGTGGAATATCTGGGTCATATTGTATCTCACGAGGGTGTTAAGGTAGACCCTAACAAAATTAAATCCATTAAGGAATGGAAAGTCCCCACAACTATAAAGCAGTTGCGAGGATTTCTCAGTTTAACAGGGTAATATCGCAATTTTGTTAAGAATTATGGGAGAATAGCAGCACCTCTAACAACATTATTGAAGAAAGATGCATTTTCATGGACTCCTGAAGCAACTAAGGCCTTTGAACATCTTAAAGAGGCAATGTGCCTAGCACCGGTCTTAGCTACGCCAGACTTCACAAAAATATTTATTGTGGAATGTGATGCCTCAGGAAATGGAATTGGTGTTGTGTTAATGCAAGAAGGAAGACCCATTGATTTTGAAATTTGTCCAATCAAAGGAAAGTATTTACAGAATTCTATTTATGAGAAGGAAATGTTAGCAATACTACATGCACTAAAGAAATGGCGACCTTACCTAATGGGAAGACACTTCAAGGTAAAAACTAATCATGATAGTCTTAAACACTTTTTGGAACAAAGAATATCTTCTAAAGAGCAGCAAAAATGGGTCACAAAGATGTTGGGTTATGACTTTGAAATAATCTACAAAAAAGGGAAGCTAAATGTTGTTATAGATTCACTCTCAAGAAAAAATGAAGAGGTGGAAGCATGGATTTGTGCCATTTCTATTATCCAACCAGATTGGATAACCGAAGCAAGGGATGAATGGAAGAGGGACGAAGAAGTGTGGACACTCATTCAAAAGTTGCAGCAAGATCCTAGTACATTTGATACATTTATTTGGAAAAATTATTTCTTATGGTACAAAGATCGCTTATATCTTTGTAAGAATTCCCAACTAAAACAAAAGATTCTTTTGGAATTTCACACTTCTCCTTTTGGAGGACACTCAGGATTTTTAAAAACTTACCACAAGGTGAAGAAAGAATTTTTTTGGGATGGCCTTAAATCTGATATTCAAAATTTTGTGGCGGAATGTTTGGTTTGCCAACAAAATAAAGTTGAGACATGAAGAAATCTTTCGGTAATAATCACATTATCATGAACAAAGTCGACGCATTTTGAACCAACCAATGTGGTTCATCATCAGGACTAGGTTGGTTTGAAACACGTCGACTTTGTTCATGATAATGTGATTATTACCGAAAGATTTCTTCATAATTTATTGATGGATCACAGAAGCCAAAAATCTATTAATAAAGTTGAGACAATTAAGACCCCTGGTCTTCTACAACCTTTATCCATTCCAAGTCAATGTTGGGAGGAGATTTCAATGGATTTTATCATAGGTTTACCTAAGTCCGAAGGAAAGAGTGTCATCATGGTGGTGGATATTCTACCAAGTATGCACACTTTGTGCATTATATCATCCATTTAAATAAAATACAGCTTGCTACTACATTTATGGAAACAATTCAAAATCTAAGTATGAAACCCAAAGGTTATTGTGAGCGCATGTGGAGATCCCATTTATTTCGGTTATTTTTGGAGACACCATTTTCTTCTTGTTTGGGTACTCAATTAACTCATAGCTCATTCTATCATCCTCAATCATGGTCAAACTGAGATAGTAAATAAATGTTTGGAAGGATATCTTTGTTGTTTTGTATCTGATAAACAAAAACAATGGGTCAAGTGGTTACCTCTCGCTGAATGGTGGTATAACAATTCCTTCCATACTGCAGCAAAACTGACTCCATTTATGGTTCATCCACTATCCATCACATCATATTTAAGAGAAAATTTGAAGGTTCAAGTAGTGGAATATCACATTGAGCATCAACAAGAAGTTCTCCAACCCTTAAAGGATAACCTGAATTTGGAACAAAATCAAATGAAACAATAAGAAGATCAACATCGCAGCGAGAGAAGTTTTGATGTAGGAGACTCGGTATTTTTATGGCTACAACCATACAAACAAATGTACCTCAAGCAAGCTAAGAAGGATAATAAATTTTCACCAAAGTACTATGGTCCTTATAAGGTGTTGCAAACGATTGGTACTATGGCATACAAATTGGAGCTTCCTAATTCTTCACGAGTGCATCCAGTTTTCCATGTTTCATGCTTAAAAAAGGTTATAGATGAAAATATTCCAGTTAAAACAATATTTCTAGAAATTGATGAAGAAGGAAAATCATATTGGAACCTGAAGCATTCATGGAAACAAGAACTCGATAGCTACGAAATCTATCAATTTCAGAGTATCTCATCAAGTGGAAGAACTTACCCACCAAAGATTCTACATGGGAGGAAGAGAATTTTATACAGAAGCACCCAGAGCTACTCAAGCATTGAGGACAACACTTTTTTGAAGGAGAGGGGCATGTTAGGTCCCTATATTACTAGTTTAGCCCCTTATTTTTATTAGTGTAGCCCCATTATTGTTATTATTGTCGCCCCCTCTAACCCCAATATTGTTATTATTGTGCCCTTACATTGTTATTGTTAGGTCGGATAGGATTACATTGTGGCCCACCAGGATTACATTGTGGCCCCATGGACTCCTATATATAGAAAGGAGGTTTTGTCATTTGTATCATCCAAAAATTGTTCATTCATGTAATGTATTGGAGGTTTCCCCCTCGAAGTGGCTTATTTCTAAGGCGTTGATATATCTTTTCTTCTATTTTTGGAGCTGGTTTCACAACAGAATGTCAAGGCACCTTTCGATTAACTCCAGTTGTTGATCCATATTCGTCATATGGCAATGCAAATTCTCCATGGATAGGAGATGGTACTCTCTATTCTCACGTTGCTCTAGTAGAATCCTACCAAGAAGGAATTCCATGTACTAGTATAGGTACACCATGGGAATATATTGAAAGAAGCACCCATGTGTGTTCCTTATGTCCTTAGTGTCTGAGAGAAGGTGCCTCTGGGTGGTTACTTCCTTTTCAGCATGCGTGAGTTCTTCTTGAATGAGGGTTAGCGTAATCTATTGAAAATTAGCTATTACTTCCTCCAATGCATGATGGGTTTATTTGGTGCCATGACTGGCCCATTCTTGATGGTATGTTGTGCCCCTTCTAACTCTGACTCATTATTATGGCATGGAAACTGCACGATGCTTTGAAAAATTCTAAGGAACAATGGGAGCATGTTAGGAAATATTATGAGAAGGACAAATAAAAGGTTAGAGAAACCAAAATAAGGCCATGTTGCATCTTGAACAGAGGAATGAAGTCAACTGTGAACCAGATTGGTTCACAAGGAGGAAACAAAGATAAGTGATAACCAAAGGGATCATAATGAGAGACTATAAACCATGAGAAGGAGAGTACTTCCTAGATATACAGGGAGTTGAAGATTAAAAAAAAATGAAAGCATGCCAACAGGTTGCAAGAAGTATGAGACCATACACAAAGACAATGAAACGAAGATGTCAGATAAGAAAATGAAGAAAGAAAGGTAATCCTACCTGAGAGGAGAGTCACTCGATAGATTAAGAGCTACTTCAAAATTGAAGAGTGCTCTCTCTAACTTTGGGGCTCAAGATAGACTTGCACTATGAGATCCTTGTTGTCGTTGGTGACTAAATGCTAGTTATGGTTAAGATGGGATAATTCCAACTTTGTGGAATAGAGCATGTTGACAAGCTAGCTTTATCGTTCTCTAATCCAAACTTTATGGATATAGTTGATGTGACTCTACAAGCATGGCATGAAAATATGAACCAAAGTAAGTTGTTATGTGGAAAATGAGCTATCACATTTAAGATGGATTGAATTATTATAACCATTGTATTTTCCTTAGAAATCATAATGACTCTCTTGGTGACTTGCTTTCCAGGTTGGCTAGCTACATTAAAGCTATGAATAACCATCACTGAGGCATAAATTCAATTTTTGGTGGATATGTAGCATGTACAATTACACGAGCGACGCTTAAGAGAGAAGGTCAGTAAAAGAGATCAACAAGCATTAAGTTAGATTAATTTATGTTAAAGTAACCTTTAATGACCGTAAATATGGTATACTTAGTAAAATACCAAGTTTAAAATGGCTATGAGTATTTATAAGTGAAGACCTCATTCTAAATACCATAATGAGGTGTGTTATGAAGCTCTAATATACGGTATGGTTGTCATGATGGTTTTGATTTTGAGAAAGTTAATCATTTTCAATACTGCAACGAGATGTGTTATAAAGCTTCATAGGTAGTATGTTTTGTTTTTAGAATTTTGTTGGTTTGTATGTGATGTTGAACACCAAGTACGGTGTTCCCCCAAGGGAGAGGGTTTTGTAACAGCCATGGAAAAACCATTCATGTAAAAATATATAATACCACAATGATGGGACATGTATTCCAAGTTGAATGGTTGGATATAAATCCTAGCAGGTATTCATTCGTTTATTATGGGTAAGTAAATTGGCAAAGGCAAAGACAAAGGCTTTTGAAAGGCATGAGACATTAATTGGAATTTTATTTATGAAAATAATGGAAATTAGGAGAAAAGGAAGGTGAAAGGTCACATTTTGCATGTGAGGGGGAAAATGAAGGAAAATAACGGAAAATGAAGAAATTATAGGCCTCATTAATAAAAATGATTCTGAGGATCAGTGGGTGGGCTTGGCCAATTCAGTTTTGGGAGAGCTCTCATTATTCTTTATTTCTCTCTCATACTCTTGAGCACTTAGAGTATTATTGGAGTAGTCTTGGAGAGTGTGGCATATTTGGATATTTGGATCAAGAAAGCAAAGGAAAAGCAGGAAAGTAGAATAGGACATCAGGATCAACATCTACAATAGGTTCTGAGTACAGGTACCGATTTGCATGTATTTTTTCCTCATTTTTTTTGGCATGCATGGTGTATGCAAGTGGATTTCCTAGCCATGCCATTTCCTAGACAACCATGGTATTTTGGGTTTATTTCCATTGATTATTTTTTAGTTTTTTCTCATAATTCATTTAGCTGTTGGGTTGAGTTATTAGTTCCTGGAATCATTAGTTGGAAAAAATCTTTGGAAGCCCGGTAGACAACTATGGGTTGAGTTACTAGTCCTAGAAGCCTTAGTTGGAAAAATGCTCTAGAAGCCCTAGGTTGGTTGAGTTACTATTCCTGGAAGCCTTGGTTGGATAAATGCTCTGGAAGCCCTGTAACAGTTGGGGTTGAGCTCTGGAGCCCTGGAGTAGCTTGGGTAGAGACCAATCCGTGATGGTTGTGATTTCTGACTGTGAGGTAAAATCATTGGTTGAGGGTTGAGGTGGTTTGGCCTTTGGAAGACCTGGATTGATTGTGATTGATGTGTTTGATTAAGTCCCACATTCATGCTTGGAATATGGCACGAGGATGGTTGGATGAAGTGAGACTTGGCTCAACCAATTTATTGTCAGGTGGAACGTGGAAGTCCCATCTGTGGTTGGTTTTTACATTCATTAATGAAGAGCTTATTTCTCTGGTATTCGGTATGAAAATATACTAGTTTATGTATGGATTTCATTGCTATTGTATTCATGGTATTTCTTTTGTTAATTTTTTGATTAAAAGAAAGTATTCGATCAGTGATGATGTACGACGTTATTCATGTTTTTTCCTGTAAATTATTATCCCATGTATCTATGGTAAAATTGATTGTACGATAGCTCATGATGTAGGGGAGCAATGCTTCTTAGCCATTCTCATATAAGGAAAAGACCACTTTGTTTAAATATGTTGTTTATAATTGTAGATGCTATGTTTGTGACATGTTTGACGAAATTCCTGTCATGGCTGGGTGGGGTTGGATGAATTTCAATTGATGTGATTGCTTCCATATGTTTTTTTTAATGTTAATTACCCTCTCCTAAAGTTAC
This sequence comes from Pinus albicaulis, assembly GCA_034641835.2. Classification (NCBI taxonomy): domain Eukaryota; kingdom Viridiplantae; phylum Streptophyta; class Pinopsida; order Pinales; family Pinaceae; genus Pinus; species Pinus albicaulis. The sequence continues at coordinate 17,056 of JAXQQM020072620.1, forward strand.
AGGATGTTCTGGGCAATGACCTGGGCTCAGGGGCTAAAAATGTGGCACAGATCTTAGAGCTATAGGCAGAAAATTCATTGTTTTGGCCTTAGCCACTACCTTGACAAGGCTAGCCTGTGGCTATAGGGTCTATAACTGCTACCTTTCCCTTACAAGCCCATAGCTCAGCCTCAAAGTGGCTAAAAATTAGTTCCCCCTCAGGGAACAGGGCCCTAGAAGGTTGGGTTACCTATTGGGGATGTCAATGATGCAGTGTAAGGTGTGCTTTTTGTGTTTCCGTTGGTTCCAATTCATTAAGGTCATCTACGAGGTTGAATCTCATAGTAGTAGCCTCTTGTCACATGTTTACCTCAGTTGGTCGATTACTTGGGTAGATGTGGGAAGATGGTGTTACAGAGATTAACCTAAAACTTACTCCCCCCAGCAGAGTACCTCACCAGATGGGCTAAGGCCACACTAGATACAGATTGTACTACGGATACCAACACCAAATTCATTTTTGAAAACATCATCACCAGATTTGGGTGCCCCCGGAGCCTCAGTAGTGATCAAGGGATCCATTTAATTAATGAAAAAGTTGCTTCACTACTCTAGAACTTCTTGATACAACACCATAGGAGTAGGTCGTATCACCCTCAAACCAACGGTACCATGGAGGCTTTCAACAAGATCTTGGAAAGGGGATTAATTAAGGTATGCTCAACCAACAGGGATGATTGGGATGAGTGTGTCCCTGCTACTTTATGGGCCTACCATAATACTGTTAAACGGCTGCAAAAACATACACCTTTCCAGTTAGTATATGGGCGAGAGGTTCTAGTACCCACTGAGTTCATTATTTCCAGCCTTTTCATCGCATAGGAAACATATATGGCTGAAGAAGAGTAAATTCTAAAGTGATTGGAAGAAATTTTGGAGCTAGATGAAGCTAGGTTCATGGAAAAATTCCATCAAATAGTTGAGAAGCATAAGAAAAAGGCATGGCACGATAGGCATATCAATCATAATTCATTTAAGATGGGGGGCCATGTTCTATTGTATGATATCAAATTCTTGAAATTTCCATGAAAGTTGTAGATGCATTGGTCGAGGCCTTTCATTGTAGTGGAAGTCAAGGAGTCAAGAGTTGTTAAGGTCACGCAACTGGACGGTGTCTTAATACCAAGATGGGTGAATGGTGCACGCTTGAAACCATTCTAGGGATAAAAAAATTCCACTCAAAATTGATTACATCTCCGAAAGGAGGAAATAAATAGGAGTAGGTAAGAGTTATTTAGTTTGGTCATACATTAGTTGTGTCAGTTCCTCTGGTTAGTCAGTTATTTCTATTCTAGTTAGTCCAGAATAAATCCGCAATCAGGGTCCTTCTAGTTGCGGATGAAGTTCCTCATCACTGAAACTGCTTGTGGTCGGGGAGCCACACATGTCATGTGTCATATTCATAATAACTAAGCAATAATTCCCATTGTCATTCTGGATTTATATTAAATATTTCCCGTAATACTCATCATCAACTCATAAGCACGCCCATCACAATCTCATAATTACCCATCAACTCCACCCACATTTTCCAATTTTGCATCATCTAAGTCAGGTCCAGCTCAACCATCTTCAGCGTTAACACGGTTGAAGTCGAGTGGGGAAGTTTTCATATTAATTAGTAAAGAGGTATCGTCATAAAGGTCGTGTCAAGGTTTTCTAATTAATCTGCATGGAAATGTTGAGTTCTTCAAATTTTGAAGCCAAGGTGGTAGAATTGTTAAGTGTGGAGTATGTTCCCCATATCCAGTGTCCCAAGCTTAGGTCCAAGCCCCCTATGTCTCATGTCTATCAACGTCATTTCAAAATGATAAATACTATGATATATGTTCCATAGTTTGAATTTCATGAAAGAATCATGAAGGCAGTGCCAATTTATGGAAAATACGATAAAGCACAACTGATTGATAATGACCTATCAGACTCCTTCCATTTTCTGGCTCTGAAGTGCAAGTTCTATAATGAACCAATGATTAAGGCTGATGGAAGTCAATCCATCAAAGTCACATAAGATTTCAGAGGAATTCAAAGGTCAACTTTGCTAAATCTGAGGAGTCTGCTTGTATTTGGAATGACGGGGCCACCATGTAGTGCATGAAGCTACTTATCAGCAAAATGCATGGAGGATCACTATGGATCGACAAGGAACATCCCATTCATGCAGAAAACATCTAGAGGATAACATGCCTATTATCACTTGGAAATTTTGTGTCCACTTCATTCTAGACACCCTCCAAGTGAGCAACGAAGACTGGGAATGATAACTACTACAACAGCTAAGACACCGGGAGAGGAGCCAATGGCGCTCTCATAGAATCGATCAACACCCCCAATATCAAGTCTGCATGTCATATCATTATAGGGAATATCATGCACCATTTTTCAAGGAATGAGTGCATGCTCGATACTATTTCAGTTGCAGAGCACTGTGTACAGAGTGCACAGTTGAACTGGTGCAATTTCCTACTTTAAGGACTTTTTGAGGCCTGTGAGGACATCTACAATAGAGCAACCCACTTCATCTATGGATACCTTGTCATTGGTTTGGCCATGTGGAAATATTTCCCACCCAAAGCCTAAGATTTGGCTCTTATTATAGAAGATAAACCACTTGCTCTCAGAGACACGCCCTGGTGAACCTCGGGGGCCCCAAGTAGCAAGGTAATCAATGAGGCATTCTTCATGAGATGGTACAAGAAAATGTTGGAGGTCGTCAAGGCTGTGGAAAGGGTCCCGAAACAACTTCTCAATGATTATTCATTGGATGTATGGTTCAATTTCAGTCACGTAAATACCTGGTAAGGCTAAAATTTGTCCACTCTCAAACGTCCCTGATGAGGCCTCAAAATTTCATGTCAACTGAAGAAGCGTTCCACACAGAGGTCAGTGTATGGTTGGGAATCGTGGGGGAAGCTCGCGAAGGAAAGCACACATACTTATTTGGAGGGATGGTGCCCCAAATACTACCTAGAGAGGGTGCACTTGCAAATTCAAGGAAGCGGTTGGTTGAAGAAGAGTTGCAATCCGTCATCAAGAGAGTCAAGACACAAATTCACTCGATTAAGGAAACTATGGACCATGGTCAACATTGGAGTTTTGACAGGTTCATTCCCTACTTTTACTCAATTTCAACATTTAAGGAAGCATGATTCTATGGTTAGTACTCCCCTAGTTGCTGTACTTTCAATCATAAGGCCCGATTCCCAATCCAAACCAGTGATCCCAAAAGCTCGACGAGCGAAAGCTAAAAAACAACCCCCGCCAACCAAATTGTTGATCTTACTCTTTAAGAATCCCAATCACATAGATCATCACCTATTATCGAAGAAACTCAACCCTCCACTTTTTTAGTGTCACCCTTCTCGCACAATCCATCATCGTGCACAAATTCCACATTTGCCACCATTTCTGACACCATACCCTCTAGAACACTCCTAGGAATGGAAATGGAAATGGAGGTCGACTCCGTTATCTAGTCCATTATGGCAATTACCAACACAGAATTCGCTTCCACATCCATTTTATCTTTATTGTTTGAGTCAGGTCCACTAACGGTCACCAGACATATAAGTACCCCTCCCCTCACTACTACCATCCATCCCATATCATGCAGGCCCCTTCGTCTCTCTCCTTCAATTTCACCCCTCCCTGTTTCCATCCACACCATTATACAGTCGATCGAGCCTTCACAATAGACTACATCACACCATGGACATTTAGAGAAGACTGTTGCCAGTGGGAAACCATTACAAAGTAAATTTCCAGAACCATCCACCATGGGCCAAGATGATGTCCAGGGCTGGTCCTTAGCCCAATTATTTAATTGTTTTTAACTCGTCTCATGCCGAGCAGAGGGATTGCACAATAATTTTATGACCGAACATGAATATCAACAGCAATAGATTCTGGCACTCATTGCAGAACGTGATCAACAACACCAAGAAAATCAACATCTTCAGAGTTAGTTGGAATAGCTCACAAAAGAATTCTAGGTACTATGGCCTTTAGTCTCAGATGTAGTGCCTAATTATTTGGAGGAATTTTCAGCTTGTACACTTGTTGAATGTTGCGATCACATACAGGCAGCATGTCATGATCTAATTTTCGCCAACTGTGAGATCAATAAAACCATTTCTTCCACACAGAGGGCATTTCCAGACTCTTCCACAACGTATGCAGCTGATATCAAACAAAAAATGCTAGATGTAATTGTCTTCAAAGACTCCATCATCAACGCTATGGAGGAAGCTCACACCCTCCTGCAATAGGTTCACGACTGGCTGGGCTACCTAACAAAAATGAATCAACCTATATACCCCCTCTACAGCCGTGTTAAACAACTGCCCAGTGAGGCATAGAGCACCAAGGAAAATATCTTGCAGAAGGAGATTCTAGTAGAG